>JABSTR010001257.1:0-232450 GCA_013339765.2 Haemaphysalis longicornis
AAAGGAGGGGAGGCGCTGCGGTTGGAGAGAGAGAACAAACTTTATTGTGTGCCCGGTGGGGAAAAGAAAGAGGTTGGAGACCCTCCTCGGTCCTCTTCCCCCTTTTAGGCGGCAGCCAGAAGTCCTTGGACCCTGGCGGCGTCTTCCAGCCATCCAGACGAGTTCTGTGTGTCGTGGGAGACAGCGAGCGGCCTCGGCAGCGACGGGAGCGAAGGCGCACCGCGCCGGTCCACTCACAGCCCACAAGAAAGAGTGTGACGTCGCTGATACAACCCCAGACAAAGAATGATTTATTTCACATCACAACGGCACCACCGGACACGCATACGCATGTGATTGGATCATTACCATCATGTGCGTCCCACCGCAACGACATCTAGGAACAACCTAATACAATACAAACGCTGAATAGCGGCTGTAGGCTACAGGGTTAGGGAACGTGTTGGTCTGCAGCAAACGCTAAGCCACCGATTGTCACTTAGTTAAAGTTTTGTGTGGTACAGGGTATCTCGCTCTTTCAAGGCTGTAATTATCTAGTATGTCCCGATAAGATACCAGCCTGCCCCGCCCTGACCGGCGAAACGAGTGTGCGTCGACGGTGGAATCGTCGGCTCGGCTCGGTTGCTTAGACCTCGAGCCGCGTCGTGCGCGTTCTCGTTCTCCGGGAGACTGCAGTGGGCGGGCACCCAGACGATTTCGACCCATCTGACCCGATCGCCGCAGAAACCGGCCAGCAGGATTGTAAGCGCTTCCGACGACACGCGCCCTCTCGAGAAATTAAGGATGGCCGACTTGGAGTTACTCACTATAAATTTGTATTTGCTGGTTGCCGTCATTGCTATGGCAATGGCCGCCTCCTCCCCGACTTCAGGCGACGTCGTGACGATCGTGCCGGAAGCAAGTGAATCGCCCTGTCGATTTACCATGGCTACGGCCATGGCGTCACGATCGTCATAGTCAGCGGTGTCCACGTAAACCACGTCCTCAGACCTCTCTGCCATGAGTCGAGGTCAACTCCGCAATGACACCCAAGAGAAAAAGGTGGAAGAAGAGAAGGAAAAAGAGATCGAGGTGGGAGTGGAGGAAGACATCGGGCTCCCGAAGAGCGAAGCCTAGGGTGACGCTAGGGTCGGTGGCCACCGACGTCGCCACACAAGCCTTAGCGGGAGCGGGCCGACGACGCTTCGGCTCCAGTCTCTCGACGCTGCGCCAACCCACGCTTTGGCGGCTCTAGCGGCGACGGGCGCGTGCATTCGGGAAGCGGCATCGCACCGTCGTCCTACGACCCGACGGTCCCCACAACGGCGACGCCTAGAATCAAGCCACAAGACCACGACAGCAATGTTCTAGGAATCGAGTAACGCATTACGACGACAACACAGAGTTATTACCTACAACGGCAAACTTCCCGAACCGGGTCGCCCGTACGTCGGTAGCATAACATCGCTACGACAGCAAGAGGGCAACAGCTCCTTACTGCAATACTGTGACTCTGACGTAAGCGCCAATGACATAGGTAGGCCTTGTGCCTAATGAACCCTCAAATCAAAACATCGAGATATTGAAGGTAGATCTGTTTTGACATTGTAGATAATTTATTGTGGAGTGTTCGGTAGTTTATTAGTTCGTGTGGAACTGTTTGCTGTGCCTCGGGTGTAAAGTTGTGTGCTAGCGATAAATGTTTTTTTTTGCAAAGCCTGCCTCGCTTTCCCATGTCCTCCTTCTTGGCCGGTCAGGACGCGTGAGAAAATATTAGGCGAGCTTGCCGCATCATATCAGAAGAGCTACACAAGACAAATGGTGGTTTACCGCATATAGAGTATGCCCAAGTGGAAGTGTCAGCAGCCGTTGAAGCAACCATCAGGGTGAGGTAGGAGCAGACCACTTCAAAAGCTTCCCTCAATCAACCCCTTGCGCTAAACTCTCGTGAGTTGGCGAAGCACCAGATGCAAGATCGGACACTGCAGGGCTGTTATCAGGAAGTAGGGGTGGAATGGACAGGACATCGGGCGGTTTACATGTTTATAGTTCAGAATGACCTTCTTTACCGAAGATGCCTATTCCGCTCAGGACGAGTAGTGATGCAACTTGTCGCACCGCAAGATATACGGCAGAAGCGCTTGGCATTAGCGCACAAAAACATCGTGGCGGGTCATCGAGGGATGTGTGAAAGCACCAGGAGAATTGCTGAATATTTCTTTTGGCCAGGCATGCAAAGTGATGCAAGGAAATGTGTCAAGTCCTGCAACGTTTGCCAGCAAATTTTCTCCAAAGGCCGTGTTAGCCCAAGACATCCGGGTAGATGACAGGTGGTCTCCGAGCATCATACGAGTGGACTACACAGAACACGAAGGGGCCGCGTATTCAGGAAGAATTACTGCGAAGTACCACTGCTCATTAGTACAGTTACTGGGATCATGTGACTGTGAGGGCAGGTACAGATGTTATGAACAGTGACTGTGCAAACTGGAATTGTTCCTGTGGTAATTTAGAAGTTTGAATATGGTGGTATTCGGCATATCGTGTGAATTGTACAGTGCAGTGTTCAGGTGGATACTTCAGGGTCTGAAAACTGTGGACACTTGCAAACTTTGAACGGAACAGTGAACGGTGTCTGTGAACTATGTACGTTATACTGGATTAGGATTTTGTGGTGCGACAGGGAGTTAAAGTAGACACTGAATTCGAACCAATAGCCTCTGCAAATCAACCAAGCGGACATGACTTGTTGAGGAAGTGAGGCGTTTTTTAGGAAAGAACGCTTAAAAGGGGAGGCATATTGTCATAAGTAACCTTCCGAACGGTTATGTGCCGAAACCCCCGAATTTTTATGCGCGAAACCTCCTAAGGGGTATGTGCCGGTCAAGAAGTAAGAAGTGTGCAAACAGGGAAATGAACATCGAGACCAGAAGAAGGGGAAGGAGGCAAGCGTAGTGAGAAGGAAGGAGAGAAGACCAGGCAACGGTCCCGAAACCGACCTCAGCGTCATCGGGGCCTGACTACGCCTCAGGCCTACCAACACGTTCCAGGCTGTGATCCTGGAAGGAGACCCCGCGGCAACGCACTGTCGGAAGCTACAGGCACGAGAACCAGCTGTGCTACAGGCGGGGACGCTCGGGCTACGCTGCGACGCCAGTTCCACATTGCAACTTGAGCTATGCTCCTTTGGCTGTTGGTGGCGTCGCCTGGGCCCACTTCCTGCAATCCTCACAAGACCCGACGGTTGCCTTGAAGATATCTGCTGTAACGTGAGGCTACACCATCTTTAGGGACTTTTACGGAAACGCGAACAGCAAAAAGTCTTCTTGTCTATGTACAGTTAATTGTCCTGTGCTCTGAAATACCTTCTGTATCCATTCAAAGGTTTTTCTGTGTGTCCAGTTCGCTTGATGAATTGACGTGACACTCTCAAACCTTCTTTGCAGTGCCTTCAGTTTCAGTTTCTTCAGCGGAATACGCAAGTAGACATCACATCAAAGCCCTAAGCCAGCCAACCTTGGACGAATTTACACTCCAAATTTCATGGCTTGCATTTTTCCTGAAAAAAAACGAACTTTACAGATCCTTGTTTCTCGTTGTGTCGTGGGCGAGGACGAGTGACCTCGGAAGCGACGGGAGCGAAGGCGGCCGCGCCGGGCCCACGCACAACCCGCAAGAAGAGTGCGACCTCGCTGCTTCAACCCCAGGAGTAAAGGAGTAAAAGTTTATTGGCATAACTTCCATACAGCTGACAGCCAGAGACAGCCAAAAGGCAGGAGCCCATACACCAGAGTGCTGGCCGCCTCCTCAGCTGTACATTAACAATATGAAGGACATGTGAAAACGAGTATGATAATAGTTATACAGATGAGGGGAGTTATAGTTATATATACAGTAGTACAGTAGTATATACGGGTGAGGGGAGGTGGAGTGGTCACACATCTCTGTACCGCACCAAGTCTTTGAATTGCCCGACACTTTGGGCCCTCCTAGCGTCGACTGGCAAGGAGTTCCAAAGCTCAGGGGCTTGGATGAAGAGGGAGTTGGAGGCACTAGTGGTGCGTGCGACGCGCTGCTCGAGTCTCAGTGGGTCCCGTCTTGAACGGCGCAGGTAACCCTCTGGGATGGGACAGTCGCCGTGCAGAAACTTGTACAGGAGTACCCGCCTGGAGAATAGTCTGCGTCCGTCACGTCGAGACCACCTCAGGGTCTGCAACCGCCTCTCGTAGGGAAGTTTGGTTGCCCGGTCCTTGATATGTAGCGCCGTCTTCGACGCTTTCCGTTGAACGGACTCGAGCCGCTTTTGGAGGTCAATCTGGTGGGAGCTCCACATGGGGGAACAGTATTCCAGGGCTGGAAGTACAAGGGCTGTGTACAGCGCACAGAAGGCATGGTGTGGCATGGCCCTTGACGTTCGTGTTATGAACCCCCTTAGCCTGTTTGCTCTTTTGCAGACATAGTCTACGTGAGGTCTGAAAGACAGGCTGCGATCAAAAGAGACCCCAAGGAGCTTAGTCTCGGTGACCTCCTGCAGGCGTGTGCCATTGGCCAAGTAGGACACGTTCGCCGGTGTTCGTTTGCGAGATATTCGAAGGTATAATGACTTGCGTGGGTTGAGGAACAAGCCCTTACGATCACTCCATTTGGAGATCTTGAGGAGGTCGGACTGCAAGATCTGCCGGTCTTTGGTGGTATGGATAGTGCGGTAAAGTATGTGGTCGTCAGCGTATCTTAGAATGTTTGATTCAATGTCGGACGCGAAGTCGTTGACGTACCGGTTAAATAGGAGTGGCCCAATCACGGATCCCTGAGGAACGCCCGTTTTTACAGTGTGCCACTGACCAGTAGCACCCCCGGTAGTGGACCTGCTGCCGGCGGTTTGTGAGGAAGGCTGTTATCCATTGCAGGGTCGTCCCAGTTATGCCAAAACCTGGGAGCTTGGTGATGAGGAGGTTGTGGTTAATGCTGTCGAATGCACTGGAGAAATCCAGGGAAAGAACATCGGCTTCTTTGGAGCTATCGAGGGCGCCACTCAGGTCGTGGTGAAGGATGGAGAGCAAGGTTTCACAGCTTCGTCCTTTTCTGAAACCATGCTGGGTGTTGCATACGAGATTGTTCATTTCTAGGTGTTCGGAGATTTTGCTGCAGATGAGAGTTTCAAAAATTTTGCATAGAATGGAGGTGAGGCTAATTGGACGGTAGTTTTCTAGAGCGTTCAAGGGTTTACCTGACCCTTTGTGGACAGGGATAACATGTGCCAGTTTCCACACCTGAGGGATGAGGGCCCTGGGGAACGTGTAGTTGTACAGAGTGGCCAGAGGAAGGGAGATAGCAGGAGCACATGCCTTGAGTAGAAGTGGGGGTATGCCATCTGGGCCAGGTGAGGCACTGTTCTTCAGTTTGCAGATAGCAGATTCAACTTCGTCTGCTTTCATCAAAGGAGGATCGAACACAGGAGTGGCCTGCAAGTGAGAGCGCTGGTCCACTCAGTGGTGGTCCCCATGCGGAGTCGGACAAGGGTTGTTGAGGGATGGTACAACCTCACTGAAATATTCGCCAAAGGAGTTCGCAATGTCTTGTGGATTGTCAGAGAGGCGACGTTCAAGATGGAGTTGAGTGGCGGTCCTGTTTCTCTGCTGGGAGCCGAAGAACTGCCAGAACCGTTTGGGGCATGTTCTGGCCTGGCTGGCGATGTCACAAAGGTATCTCTGGTAAGGCATTCGTATCTCCTTTTTTTTAAAGAACGGAGAAGATGCTTGTATTCAGACCAATGTTCGGGGTCTTGACTTTTCACTCCTTTTCTGAAGAGGCGCTTGGTCTTGTTTGATAATTTCCTGATGGGACCAGTTATCCAAGGTTTAACTTTATTCTTCTTTGAGGTTAGTTTTGAGTACTTGGAGGCCTTGCAGGCTGCCGAGAACAAGTCGTAGAACAAGTCCCAAGGATTGTAGTCCGGTAGAAAGTCCATGCAGAGGAACCAGGGGGCAGCGGCCACCGAGTGATTCAGGGTTTCGCGTCCATCCCTGTTGAACAGGAGAACCTGCTTTGAGACGAAGCGTTTGCCTGTACAACCGAGGCGCCATGAAGATGAGATCCCGATGTGGTCGGAGTTTGATAAGGGAGGAGTGTCCGATACCGATTGTAGCTGAGCCGGGTTCCGGCAAAGCACAAGATCCAGGGTGTGGTTGAGATTGCCGCCATGAATGTGTGTTGGGAAGCGAACAACCTGCGTCAGGTTGGCGTACTGCAACCAGTCTAGGAACTTAGCCTCTGTGTCGTTAGTTGGGATCGGGTCCGCGGAGTTCCAGTTGATGTGAAGGTTGAAGTCGCCAGTTAGTAGAATGTTCATGAAGAGGTCCCCTTTAGCGCCGATACGATCGAAAACCTCACAAAGCTCGGAGAAGACACCGTGCCCGTGGTAGGGGGCCTGAGAATGAGCCAAGCAGCAGCTTCCCACCGCGGAAGTTGAGTTGCGTCCATACAAGTTCGGAATTGGGGCATTCAAGGTCTGCGCGGCGCGTGGGGGAAAATTCGTGCTTGGCGGCAATCAAGACACCACCTCCACGTCCACGACTATCTTTTCTAAATACGGCGTATTCGGGACCAGACCAAATATTTCGTAATCCCGGACGGAGTCGCCGAGCCACGTTTCACTCACACACACAGCGTCAGCTGGGTTGCAGCTCAGGTCGGACTGGAGTTCTGGGATCTTGTTCAGAAGGCTTCGCGCATTGTAGTTCTGCAGGCGGAAGGGCCCGGGGTTGCAGTGGATATCGCCGGATAGCAGGAGGAGCCCGACCAGCAGGAAGTTCAGAACCGAGCGAGGGTTGCAGGCAGTAGGCTTAGCGAGCCGGGGCAGGCCTTTGTCGTAGTAGAGTGGGCGATTGTTTGGAGTTCGCCTCGACGGTCAGCGGCTTCCTTCTCAGAGACAGGCGTTCTTCGATAGTGGATGAGGAGAAAGAAAACGCACAACGAAGCAGATATCACAGGAGCCAAGCGCAGCTGGTTCCGGGTGCTACATCGCTTCACTCGAGATCGGAGACGCGACATTTCTCGGCAGGCGACCGCACCGTATCGCCTGCTCCAATCACCTACCGTTTCCTGAGGAACAACGGATCCAGACCTTGCACTGAAAGGAAGCTCTGACAGATCAGAGTCTGTCTGGACCCTGGGGCGTGCCCCATCTGTCAACGGTAGACTAGGCGACTGACTGTCACAAATGTCTAAGTTAGACCAGGGTCCTTCAATGCTTTACTGGTCACCAAACTCCGGCGTTCGTTTCATATAGGGACCGCGCGCGCCACTACAGGCGCCACCGCCGCACGATGGCATCCAGCAGCCGCGTTCGCGGCGTATTGGCCTGCTCTTGGCGTGCAAACGCTCGCTGCCTTTGGTGCTGCGCGCTGATTAAGTGTTTTTTTTTCGTAGTAGCTAGCGATGAATAGTCCAGACATCACCTGCCTTCAATGGGGTTTTATTTTTCGTAGTAAATTACCGTAGAAGTCAGCCGCGAACGGCAACGGCTTCTGCGTGCTCTGGCACAAGCTCTGCGCCATCATGTTTTCGGATTTTTAAATCTCTATTTCTTCTTTTCTTAAAGCAAAAGTTGTAAATACCACACATACGGTAGCTGCGTAGTCACGGACTGCTACGGGCCTATCGATAATACAATAAATAAACTGAAAGAAACCAAGTACGCGTCGTTCAGACTACGCTTAATGAATCCGTTGATTGCTCTGGAATGCACAGAACACTAAAAGAGATAGCCTAATAGTATTGTCGTTTCGATGAGTGGGTACATACTTGAGAATATCTAAAAACGCTGCAGAAACGCGAAGGATCAAAACACGAAGAGATACATGTTGCACCATCTGTCTTTACGCTTCCACGCTTTAAAATCCTTGCAGAAACAGGAAACGAAAAAAGAACAATAAAACTGATTTTATCACACGCAACAAAAATTCAATGTTACGAAGGGAGACAAAAGAGCGTGGCCCAGCGTACAAAAATTTATTTTTTCGCGCTGTGATGTGCAGTACACGGAGGAAACAGAATACTGCCAGGTAGCCAAGAACGACGCAAAGTTGTTCTGAACGCAGCGAGCTAGCGAGCTCCCGTTCCACAAAAGACTAGAATCAAACACAAACGTCGAAGAAGCAGTCCGCAGTGTCACGTGCACAGATGAACGTCGATAAAGTGAGTTGCGCGGCGTTTGATATGCATGCGTTACTGTCGGAACGTTATTAATTCCAGATCCAAAGAAATGGGATCGAGAACATTGTCGAAGATACAAAAAATCAAGTTGGCGACAAGGTGCCACCCTTTTCATATCAAACAATATTGCCCGACGGGACGTACGACAAAAAGAGCAAACGTGCGCTCCGGTTGAAACGCCAGATAAGAAACCGGAATCGGCCACGCGCGGTTACAAAACAAACAAAATGAACACTAAAGGATAATTCGCCGAAATATGAAAAGTAAGAGCACAAGGACGTCCCAAAGCTTCTTTTACACGCGAGTCTGAGCGCAAGGTAATACAAGTTTGCAAACAGGTAATGAAGCACCGCTACAACCTGACTGATATGACAAACATCCGGCTTTAAGTTAGCCTTGTACAATTCTAGGTCCACAATGCTCTCAAAAGGGTACATTGCTTTTTCCGTTCTCACGCACAGTCAATTTCCACACACTATCACACACTTATAATCGAAGCAGAAATCTCCCGTTGCTTGCCTTGGAATGGCGCGCCTCCATTTCTCACGTAGCTCCCCGTCGCTCGGTCAACAGAACAAGGAAACTTTTTCTGTGGTATCGTTGTACAAGGAACGACATCCCGGGACGCAACACATGTTCGGCACCGTCATTGCACTACTTAAGTCGCATCACAAGAGCGCGAGATGCACGTTACATTTTTTTTCCCGCACAAAACAAACACAACTCGCCGCGGCTCCGCCGTTCGAGCCAGCGCAACGCCGCCGAGGAGTGACCTCTGTGAGAGGGTGGCGCCACCGCGCGGCGGCCAAACGCAGCATATGAAGCTCTCCCATTGAGTTACGGAGCAGTTTCGTGACCAGTAAAGCATTGAAGGACTCTGGTTAGACGAAGAGTATAAAAACTCTTTATGCCTCGAAGAGAGTTCAACATTTATTTATTTATTTATTTATATACATACCCTAAGGGCCCGTGGGCATGACATAGGGGGGCACTAAATTATACAAAGATAAAATCAGTTGTTGGCAACACAGTTCAATAAATCAACCACATGAGCAATAGGAACTACAACACTAAGGAGGGAAAAAAAAACATTTTAGGCACAAGAAGCGCCGTACAGCGGAAATGCAGATGTGAAACCGTAAAAAAAATAACATCATAAATATTCATTGTCAAGAAAGGCTAAGAGTGCAGATTGAAACGATGAATTCTGCGTCAAGATGGCTATGTGCGATGGCAATGAATTCCATTCGGCGATGCTGAGTAGAAGCGGGGAATTTTGATAAGCGTTTGTTCTGGCGAATATAGGGTTGACTTTATGCGCATGATCAGGGCGAGATGAAACGTGCGGGGCTGGACGAATGTGAGTGCGTGCAAACGGGTGGGCGCTGTGGTACAGAGAGTGGAAGTATGACAGCCTGGAAAATTTTCTGCGCGTGGCAAGGAGTGGAAGGGCAAGGGATTTTTAAATGCAGAGCATTTCTTAGCCTCGCCTGTTCCTGCGTCGGACGGTGTCAACAGTTTCGCGTCCGCAGCAGGTGCGCCTCTCCTTCCCTCCTCTCTCTCAACAGCAGCTGGCGCGCGCATGCGTCGTAGTCAGCCCGTTCGCTCCGTCGCGGTCTCGGCCTTACAGGTGCGTGATAGCAGCGCGGTGGGTCGTGGAAGGGGGCGCGCTGCTTGCGCATGCGCGCTCTCCCCCCCCGTACTGCTCTCCCTCTACTGCGCGCGCTGCAAATATAGCGGCTAGCGGTCGCTCGTGTTTCAGTCACTGCGTTGCTCCTTCCTTCCTTGGTTGACGCTCGTGCCCACGTTTACTCGTGTCTGCTACTCCAGCATCACGGAAGAAGCGATGGAAGCAACACTGCCTTCAATCAGTACTGAGGCCCCAATGCTCTGCATTTACTCGTGTTCCCCTCGCGGGAAGGCGCGGGAATTTTTTTTTAATGGAAGATACACTTTGATGTCGGGAGTATGATGATCAAATGAACCTTGCAGCTTTATTTTGAACGTATTCTAGTAAGTTTGTAAGATAAAGATGGTGGGGGTGCCATATTATTGGCGCATACTCTAATGAAGGTCTAATTAGCGAAAGATATACGTGAAGCCTGGTGTCAGAGTTAGGCTGCCGTAATCGATGCTTTAAAAGGCCAAGTTTTTTCAGCGCTTTGGTAATGATAAATTCGACGTGAGAGTTCCAAGTCCGGTTTGCATTAAGAATAACTCCTAAATATTTAAATGAGGAAACTGGTTCAACTTGCGTATGATTAATTATGTAACTATTAGGGGATTTATCAGTACTTGTAGAACATTTTACATATTTTGTCTTATCCGTAATAATTTCCATTCGCCATGTACGACACCAAATTGTTAACTTTGTTAGATCAGATTGTAAAGTAACAATATCATCCAGATTAACTATTGTTCTCTAAACCACACAATCGTCAGCGAAAAGGCGTATGTGGGAGTCTATGTTGTTAGCTATATGGTTTATATATATAAGGAACAGTAAGGGGCCCAAAACAGAGCCTTGTGGTACCCCAGAATAACGCGCATGCTTTTAGATAAGAAATTATTTATTTTCACTGACTGAGTACGGTTATTTAGGAATGCCTCAATCCAACAAGTAGTGTTTAGGTCCAACTGTAGATTGCGAATTTTAAGCAGTAATCGCTTATGGGGCACGCGGTCAAAAGCTTTAGACATATCTATAAAAATGGCATCGATGTACGAAGAAGAATGCAAAGAAGTGTGGAGATCAGTTATTAGTTCAAATAGTTGTGTCTGGCAGGATTTATTGCGCCTGAAGCCGTGCTGCGTTTCCAGGAGAAGATTATTTAGGTTCAAGTGGGTCATTATTTGGGAATACAGTATGTGTTCTAATATCTTACAACAAACTGATGTAATAGAAATTGGTCTGTAATTACAAGGACTAGAGCTATCACCTCATTTGAAAATTGAAGTTAATTCTGCTATTCTCCAGTCGTCAGGGATACATCCTGATTCAAGTGATTGCTGAAAAATTAGAGCTAGAAGAAAAGATGATTTATCCATCGTGAGTTTCAGTAGTTTGGTGGTGATACCATCGGGTCCAGGGCTGGTGCTAGGGGAAAGGCGATTGATATCGCAGGTTACATCATTTGCGGTGATAGCTATTTCAGGAAATGGATGACCTATTGCGATTTCAGCAAAGTTTAATAACTCATTTATTGGTAGTTCTTCAGTAAATACTTCACTAAAGTGATTATTTAGAGTCTCAGCGCACTCACTGAGTGAAAGTAAGCTGCCATCAGCACTTTTTAATGCAGGGAATGAGTTAGTTTGCTTAGTGTTTACCGTGCGCCAGAACCTCTTTGGACCGGTTTTTAATAGAGTAAAACGAATACGGTGTCAAAGGAATTGTCAAAGGAATACGGTGCCGAGGCAACTTCAATTCCTTTCGGAATGACTGTGAGTTTTGAAGCGTTCCAGATCTTTCCATCACTGAGCTTGAAAGTGAAAGGTGCGCACCTGAGCCTGCACTGTAAACGGCTTATCATAGTTCAGAAATCCTTGCTTACGGAATTTTACTTTCACGACATCTCCTACCTTTATGCGGGTCTGCTGCGCACCTTTCCTTCTGTCAGAGTACTGTTTAGCTTTATGCTGCTTCGTGAAGACCTCATTCCGAACATGAGGCAGGAACTTGTTCGATTCTGTTCCCCTTTTACGTATCCTGAAGTTGCTAATATCCACTTTGGAACGAGGCTGACGTCCATGGAGCAAAAAAGCAGGAGAAAGACCTGTCACTGAATGTGGTGTGACCCTATACGACCCAAGAAATTGTATAATGCTTTTCGAAGCATCCTTGCCTTCAAGTCTGGCTACCTGCAAATGTTCTTTGAGAACCCTGTTAAACCGTTCAATCTGGCCGTTAGCCTGAGGGTAATAATTCGACGAGAACACGTGGCGCATACGTTTCTTCTTTAGATACTCTTGCATTTGTTTGGAGACAAACTGGGGTCCATTATCCGTCACTAAAACCTCAGGGAGCCCTTCCCGACTGAAAGACCAGTCTAACAACGTAATGACATCCTCAGTTGAAATGAAATTTCTGCCCAGAACCTCACGCCACTTAGAGTAGTAATCGACTAGTGTAACAAGAAATCGGGGGTACGACACATCTAACAGACCCTTCAGGCCATTCCACTGGCTGCAATGGAGCTACATGAGGCTTAGCAGACTTGTCTGCCAGCTGACAGACGTGACAATGCATTACATATTCTTCAACATTACGATCCATTTGAGGCCACCAGTAACATTCCCGGAGAAGTTGTTTCGTACGTACTATTCCTTGATGATTTTCATGTGCTAACTGGAGGAACGTAGGTACAAGTACACAAGAAATAACTACATGGTCATCACGCATGAGTAAACCGTCCACAACAGAAACTTCATCCCTTACATGAAAATAAGCTGTTAAATCACTGTGTATTTTTTTCTCATCAGGCCAACCCTTAGACACATACTCTGCTACCTTCTGCAACGTCACATCTGCCTTCGTTGCCAGCTGCACGGTTTCTTTATCGACTACTGATGTTACCAGCGACACTATCTCTTACTCCTTAACAAGTTCCTGACCGGTCTGAATGGGTAATCTTGATAGAGCATCAGCCACCAGATTTTCTGATCTTTTGCAGTACTCGATGTCAAAATTGTAGTACAGCAGACGTTCTGACCACCTTGACATTCTTAAAGGCCTCCGACCTGGGTCTCCTGTGGCTAACAAAGCAACTACAGGCTGATGTTCAGTTCTAAGCGTGAACCGTCTACCCCAAAGAAAAATGTGCACTTTTCACGCGTGCCACTTTTCACACGCGCTCTCCCACAGAGTGTTTTCTCTCAGTGCGGCAGAAAATAATCGTCTCTCAGTGCGGCAGAAAATAATCGTTTCGTGAAATATGGTCACGTATTTGGACACCTTCACTTACGGCAATTGCCCAGTGTCGTCTGAGACAACCCCAAAGCGCCAGAGTGCTGCGCAGCTAAAACAAGCGTAGTGCGCGCACTACCAACGGCAGCACGCATCGTTGCTTCCATGTTACTGCCACTGTTTACGCCACCATTCTGACTGTTATACTTTAAATGTGACGTCAGTACAATTCTAACGAGGGAGCCTTTCGGATGACGTAAACATGTTTTTGCCTGCATGGCCCTTTAATGACCCCCCTGGCCCACGGCTGGTGACGAGCCACTCAAGGGCCATGTCAAATGTGTTCTCCAGCAGAACATTCTGGTCGGAAGCTGGTGCTTGGAGTGGGAACGTGCATGCCTTTATTTACTTTTTCCGCACAGCTTAACTAAAGCGGCAGAGACCTGAATGCAAGAACGAGGTTCCGGAAAGTATGATAATCCATTCCGACCCCTCGTACTGCGCGCACAAAAAAGGCCATAAGAGCCCCTAAGCGTCAACACAATAAATGCATTCGTCAATTACAGTGTGCTCATTGTGACAACTCGGGCAAGCGCATCTGTGTGTGTGTGTGTGTGTGTGTGTGTGTGTGTGTGTGTGTGTGTGTGTGTGTGTGTGTGTGTGTGTGTGTGTGTGTGTGTGTGTGTGTGTGTGTGTGTGTGTGTGTGTGTGCGTGTGTGCGTGCGTGCGTGTGTGTGTTTAAAAACATTTGCTGATTGCTATAGTGAAGGACTATATCATCCCCGTTTGCCATCTGCGTCCCATGAAGTTGTACTTGCGATTCTCGCGCGAAAGGCGAAGAATTTATGTCCTTTTTCCTCCTTTTGTTTTCGCTCTGCTGCTCGGTGGCATCGACAGGTGAAATTGGCACCACCAGCGTTAACCTGGCGTGGTGTCGAAAACTCAGTCTTTGTCCCCCAAGCCACTTTACCACAATGTGTGCCTCGTTGATAACCTGAACGAAGAAGAGCAAGGTCCGGCCAGGACACCTCCACCCGCCGCGCGACAAAGTGCGCTCGCGTCTGCGAGCATCGCAAAGCTGTTCCAGACAAGCACGAAGGCCGTTCATTTCAGCTTTTTTCAAGGAGCTTCTTTAAAGAACCTACCGATGCTGATCTTAATGTAGCGCCTTGTTTGATCAAGATAGAATTCTCCGAGCCAGCCATACATCCCGAATCGGGAAATATTTCTACCAAGATTATCGCACCTGAGCAACCTCCGCCACCAGCAGGACCGTCGTCAAATCATCGCCCCGCCCTCAAATCACCCCTCGCAGATAAACTCCACCACACCCAGAAGTTGCGCTCCAGCCTTTCGCCTTCAAAACTTTTGGGTACGCCTACTTTGAGGGCAAAAGACTAATCAAAGCCGATTCATTACTGTCTTTCTATTTTTATTCTTTTTTTCTTACTATTGATACGTGGCAGCAATCTTTTTTGCAGACAGACGCTCTTGCTTTGTCAAACCCGGCCTTTAACATGGCCCACGATGTTTGCCTGTTTACCCGCAATATATATAAAAATGCCATATATCGCCCATATATAAATTATATGTGGCCATATATCGACCATTCCAACGAGGGCGCCGCCATCTTGCGTGCGCAGCGCCCTCTCCTAGCTGGCCGATTTGCTGGCTTGGGCGTTTGCACCGCGGCGCATGGGCGCCAGCGGCGGCTCGGTGAATTTTTCGATGCAGCGCCTTGTATGTTCTCTTCCGTAATATTGCCGCGAACCATGTATGAATTTGTTTATTTATTGTTTGTTTTTACTGCCGGGCCACGCCCGGCTGTGTTATCTGCGTTCCAAGCAAAGCGCGGTTTCCATTCTTTATTGTTATGCCGCACGGGCTATCACATTCAGATAAGCAGACTGTTTCGCCCTAACGTCGCTAGCCCAGAATAATCTTCTGTGATCTACAATGTTCTGGATGTGAATCGATGGTTCCAGAAACACTTGCGCCTGCAGAGGAGACGCCGCGGCATTCCATCGCCGACGCTCGCTTGCGTGTACGTCACTTTGCTGACTGCTGCTTCGCCGCCTGTGTATTCTTTGAGTTGTTAGGGGAGCACAAGTTCGCTCCAAGAAAGTTGTTTTCGTTTAAGACCACTGCGTCGTCTTTGGCATCGTGACATCTGGTGGAGGTACGGGGTCCTAAGCCACCCTCAAGCCGACAAGCAAGCCCAACTCGTGTCAGCCGCCGACAGCAAGGTCATCAACCATAGTTTGGACTGCTTCCGGACAACGTGAAGAAAGAAGACGACGTGAAAACCACCATGATCAACGCAGGCACCATGACCAGCGCTTCTAATCCTGCCCTCGTCCTCCGACAGCCTCGGCAACCACCATCGTTCCGCGGATCTCCCAGAGAGGACCCTGAGGAGTAGTTAGAGAAAGTGGAGCGCGTCCGCATCTTTAACAGGTGGGATGACGAAGAAACTTTCCGCCATGTTTTTTCTTCTATTTGGAAGATACAGCCCGAACGTGGTTCGAGAACAATGCAAGCTCGATAACCAACTGGACTCTCTTTAAAAGCGGGTTCCTTAAAACATTCGCCGCCGTCGTGCGGAAAGAAAGAGCCGCACTTTTGTTGGTAACGCGCACGCAGCACCCCAACGAAGGGGTCGTGATCTTCGTCGACACCGAAATGACTGAAGAAAAGAAGCTCAGGTTTCTAATGCGAGGAGTGAAGCAAGAACTATTTGCCTGCCTTGTCCGCAACCTTCCTAAAACGGTGGCTGAATTCACGTCTGAGGCTGCCGCATTGGAAAAGACTCTCGAAATTCGAACGAGGCAGTACGACCGCCCTGTCAACGCGCTGTTCTCAGAGACAATCGATGCCGCAACTGCAAACTCCGATACATTGCGCAAGACCATCCGAGCAGTGGTCAAGGAGGAGCTTCGGAAGCTTTTCCCAACGGCGCATCAACTTGAAGTGGCTTCCCTGACTGACGTCATCCGAGCAGAGGTTATTAAGAGGCAGTAATTAACGACCTTCATAATCCCCCTCTCGACTCCATAACCTTAAATACTTCCCATCCCGCCACGGCAGAAGAGGCGGCAATAGCTTTAGCACTCTCCCGAAGGCCGACCCCCGCGATAATAATTTCCGATTCCAAAGCGGCCATTCCAAATTTTGCCAATGGCCATGTTTCGCCACCCACCCGACTCCCCGGTAGAAATTGTCTGGACTCCGGCGCACGCTGGCCTCGCGGGTAATGAGGCTGCCCACAATACGGCTCGAAGGCTCGCAATCCGAGCCGGGGCCAGCCTCGAGCCCTATCACGGGGCCAGATCCGCCAGAGATACACTCCTTACGTACAAAGAAATTACCGCCTCGACCGCCGTACGTACCCCCCGGCTCACGCCAACCTTACTAATTCGGAAGAACACACGTGGCGTCTCCTTCAGACGAACACGTTCCCTGATCCCGCTATACTTCACCGAATACACCCTTCATTGTACCCTTCCCTAGAATGCCTTGCATGTGGTGCTCTCGCTACACTTCCCCACATCTTCTGGGGGTGCCCGAAAGATCCCTTTCCCCTAATTTCCTGTGATGAGCAGTGGGAGGAGGCACTATAGAGAGCTCAGATCTAGAGGTACAAACCTCCTTGGTCACCAGAGCTGCCGATGTCGCCGACCGGCATAAGCCAGCGGCCACAACCGCCCCCTGAGCCACATAAAGCTCAATAAAATGTTTTCTCTCTCTCTCTCTCTGCCTTCGTTGTTCTGCTTGGCTATATAATTTTCTTGGCCCAATGTAGGTTTCCTCGGGTGCGATATAGGGCAGGGACGTACCGGTGCAAGCCATTTCGCCGCAAGACGGAAGCATGCGTAGCGTGCTGGCAAGCTGGTCACCGGCAAGATGTGTGCCCGAACATCAAATCCCCCCGCGCTGCTCCAGTTGCGGCATCAAGAATCCAACGGAGAACCACCCGTGCACTCCCCGGTGCATAGTGCGCGAGGGCCCTCACCTCACGGGCTCTGCGGACTGTCCACGACGCTTTGAACCCCGCAAGCGACCCCCATCGTTCGCTCAGGTGGTCTTGGATCAAGGGAAATCAGCCAGGGGTCCGATTGACCGCCCAACCGATTTTCCTGGCCTCGACTGCGGAACCTGCGCTGACCACCCTGAGCGCCACGCCTGGGGCACCAAAGACCGAGAGAAACCTTCAGGGGGACAGTGCAAGCCTTGGAAGCAACTGCCAACTGGAGGGCCGACTAACTCATCGATACAATAGGGTGCAAACTCTTCTGCCCTGACGACTAACCTACGCCACACGGCTACAACACCCGCCGGCCCACCACAAACAGAGCAAAGCCCTCAACACTTCCAGGTGAGCCGCCCACGTCTGCCTCCCAACAATCCCCCACACCCCTATTCCCCAGACCTCCTTCGAGAACTACAGGCAATCTGCGCCGAGATTGCACAGCAACGCCAAGAAAATATTCGCCTCAAACAGGAAAACCTCACTCTTTGCAACACTCTCGCCACACCCAATACCAACGCCCCTCCCGCACCCCCCACGCCTTCCGACACCGGCATGGAGCTTGAAGCATTCCAAGCCCCTCCCCACAAACGTAAGGCCCCGCCACCAGAAAACCCCCAAACTCATATCGATAACGCAAGGAATGACCGCCTCGGCTTCATTGAACAGGTTTTAACTAATCAAAGGCAGGAATATCTTCAGTTACACCAAACTCTACTAAGCACCCAAAACGCCTTACACGCTGCTATTACAGACCTTCGCGGAGAAATACAGTCTTGCCTGCGGGCGCTCACAACAAATGCTAACCTAGCCCCGACCCCACAGGAAGTTTCGCTCCCCCCTTCCGATTTTGACAATGAGAAAATCTAAACTTAAAATTCTAGTCTGGCAGTGGAACTGCAGAGGTTTTGGTAAAAAGCGCCACAACTTGCAAATGCACATATCCACTCACGACCCCAGTCCCACCATCATTGCGCTTCAGGAACCAGGGCACAAAGTAAAACACACGGGCAGGGGCGGATCCAGGCTTTTTCTGAGAGGGGGGTCAGCTCCTATCAGTGATGATGATGATGATGATGATGATGAGCAGCAGGAGGAGGAGCCTTATTTATTCACTGAAATTTTGGGAAAGCAAAAAAACAAGGAACACAACAAGTATCAATTCACCCTTTTCTGCGACCTGAGTGGTCGTCTTCTTGGAGGTTTAAATTCAAAAATTAAGGGAGGGGTCAGGACATCCGGACCCCCCCTGTGGATCCGCCAATGCACACGGGCTGTCAAACCATACGATTCCCTAACAACCCATTCACTGCTACCCTCGTGCACCGCAACGTCTCTGTTGAGTCCACCCCGATTGAGCGTACTGACATACCACATGATTTTATTATTCTATATCCTCCTGCTCGGCAAGCCCTTCGCCTCTGCGCATTGAATGTTTACAATAGCCCCAAAGCCACGGCTCACAACTTTAACTCCCTTTTTACTCATGCCATCCGAGCAGCACATCATCATCCCCTCCAAACCTTGGTGACTTTAATGCTCCCCATCTCACTTGGGGGTACCATCGCACCACACCCAAAGTCCGCCGTCTATGGGACCTTGTCCAAACCAAACGTCGAACTATTGAATCTGACCCGACCACCCCCACGCGCATGGGAAACAGTGTGCAACGCGATACCATTCCTGATCTCTTTCTCTCCCGCAACATCCATTGCTTACGCTGGCACAGCACACCGCAGTCACTGGGCAGCGATCACTTTATCCTTGCATTGGACTTCCAACCCATCCACTTGCTTGCATCGAAACCGCGTTAGCAGTATCTTACCAACTGGCACCAGTTCCGCACAGAAAGTGAGCAGATACCGCCACCAACAAGCATCGACGCCAGCTTGGATCGCTTGGATCGCCGAACTTCTAACAGCTAAACGGTCTCAAGACAAACCCCTCGAACCTGAAATTCCAAGCGACGTTGTTGACACTCGCCTCGACCATCTCTGGGAAGCTTATAGAATTATTGAACGAAGGTGGCGAGCTGGTAAACACCGCCGCCGACTCCGTGCCAGATTAGCGGAACTACAAAAAACTATTGAGGCCTACGCCTTTGAACTCGCCCGACTCCACTGGGCACAACTCTGTGACCAGATGCGCGGAAATCTGGGTATCCGTCGTACCTGGCACCTTCTCCGACACATACTGGACCCTAGCTCCTCCCGAACCCAAACCCAATCACGACTCACTCAGCTTGTCCACAAACATCCCGGCACCAACACCCAACTCTTAAATTATCTGCAAGCTACGTACATTGGACATGGCCCCACTTTATCGCGCCTAACTACTATGGACCCGCACCCCCTGATTTAGATCGAGAAATCACACAAGCTGAGGTACGCGCGGTGCTCCTCAAGATCCGCACCAACACAGCTCCTGACCCGGACGGCATAACCAATAAACTTCTACGAAACCTCGATGATACCTCTATAGCCACTCTCACCGAATACTATAATCCCTTCTGGATTATCGGCACTCTTCCTCCCGAATGGAAACATGCTAAAATATCTTTCATACCTAAACCTGGCAAACCCCTCGCACTCGAACATCTCCGACCTATACTCTCACTTCCTTTGTAGGCAAAGACCTTGAGCATATTATTCACGCCCGCCTTACTCAATACCTGGACGATTCCAACGCCTATCCCCCCACCATGCTTGGCTTCCGCTCTCGGCTATCAGACCAAGACGTCCACCTACAACTCCTTCATGACATCATTGCCCCTCCCTCCCGAATGGACACGGACGCCATTCTAGCTCTTGATCTTGAAAAAGCTTTCGACAAAGTCTCCCATGCAGCAATCCTGAGCAATCTTGAATCACTGAAAGTAGGCCACCGGACCTATAATTACATCCGTTCCTTTTTAACCAACCGTACTGCGGAGCTTCACCTCCGCACCAATAAAAATGTCATCCATAGGAACCCCTCAAGGAGCAGTGTTGTCACCGTTGCTCTTCAACGTAGCCCTCCTCCAACTCCCACAACAGTTTCTCAAATACCCTACCTTCGACACAGTTTGTGCGCAGACGACATTACCCTTTGGACTTCATGAGCAAGCGAAGCCCAAATTGAAGAAACACTTCAAACCGGTGCAAACATAGTCCTCGCTGCCGCGGCTCAAGCAGGGCTCACGTGTTCCACAGTAAAATCCGAGCTACTAATTCTCCCTCCGCCTCGCGGTAAACCCCCGAGCCCTCCTACCATTACTATAACTCTCGGCCAGAGCCAAATTCCTACGGTGCCCCGGATAAAGGTGCTAGGGCTCTTAATACAACAAAATCGCGCGAACTTGCAACACAACAAAATCGCAAACAACAAAATACAATACAACAATACAATACAATACAATACAATACAATACAATACAATACAATACAATAAACAATACAATACAACAATACAACAATACAAAACAACAATACAACGAAATCGCGCGAACTCAGCTAAACGCCCAAATCACTCAAACCATTGGCCTTCTCCGACGCATCGTTCCCCAGCACCACAGCCTCAAGGAGGCAGAACGCCTGCGCTTCATTCAAGCTTTCATTATCAGTCGCCTCACCTTCTCCCTCCCGTACCTCAATCCCACCCGTGCAGAACTTGACAAAGTAAACCGCCTGTTGCGTAAAGTCTACCGAGCCGCCCTGCAGGTACCTCACAGCCCTTCCACTGCCAAACTAGAACAACTTGGTATCCACAATACCGCTGAGGAACTTATTGAGGCCCATCTAATGAATCAATACTACCGTCTAGTATCGTCCCCTGCTGGACTAACAATTCTCCGCCGATTACACATCCGCATCCCAATCTTTACTAATTCTGCCCACCCGATTCCCCCTACATTTCGAGACAATATCCTAACCCGTCCGCTTCCCCGCAACATGCACCCCACAAACCACGTCGCTCGAATGGAACAATGCGCTCGTTAGCTGGCAGAAAAATACCCTATCAAACCGACAACCCACTATGTGCATGCCGCTAGCTACCAAAACCACACAGCCTATGCCTTGGCGGTCATCAACAGTCCTAACTCCCCCCACTCACATCTCTCACCATCCGCACCCACTTACCTACTGAGGCGGAAGAGGCGGCAATAGCGCTAGCCGTTTCTCAGAGTCCTACCCCAAAAGTCATCCTGCCCGATACGGAACTTTGCCCGAGGGCGCATATCAGCCAAAGCTCTCAAAATTCTTCTGCCCAACCCGCCCCCCCCCCCCTTCAAAAAACGCCCGTGGAGCTCGTGTGGACGCCTACCCACACCGGCTTAGGGGGTAACGAGGCGGCCCATACAGCAGCTCGAGATCTTACTGTCCGAGCAGGCCCTTCGGTTTCCCCTAACCACGGAGCGCAATCACTCGAGATAGCCTTATTACGTACACGGCTATCACCGCGCACTTCTCCGCCAGAAATACCCCCCCGGCCCACTCCTCACTTTCTACAAAGGAAGAACGCTTGTGGCGGCTCCTTCAAACTAATACCCTTCTGTGCCGCGCCAGCCTTTATCGCATATACCCCGATCAGTACCCATCACCCCTGTGCCCCACTGCGGAGATGTCGACGCCATCTGCCACACTATGTGGGCGTGCCCACGAAACCCCTTACCCCTAATCTCCTCTGTTGATCAATGGGAGGCTGCGTTGGGCGGCTCTGACCGCGGGGTCCAGAAAGCCTTGGTGGAACGTGCTGCCGAAGTCACCTCTGGGCTGCGGCCAGTGGTCACCACCCGCCCCTAAATTGCATACTGCAATAAAGTTTATTCCTCCTCCTGTCGCTGATATTGTTGTCCCCAACGATAATGACATTTTTGTTTTCTGGTTAAGACTATGGAGTATGTTGTCGAGTTCGGTACAGAAGTCCTGATAAGATGAGGACGGAAATCGGTAAATTGAGGCAACGACAGTGTTTTTATGAGCAGAAAACGAGGTACGGTCAAATTGTTCCCAGGCGCACTCTACTTTATCTGTACGGAAACCGAGATCGACGAGGCGTTTGTAGGGCATTGCGTGGGAGATAAACATGGCTGAACCACCGTGGCGATCATTCGGTCTGTCGTCAAGTTCGCAGTTATAACTTGGTAGTGAAAACAGCGTGTCATCGCACGGCGACAACCAAATTTCAGAAATACGGATAATCGAAAAAGTATGGCTCAAGAATGATTGGAAATAGGTTCATCATAATGTTTGGCTAAGCTGCGAATATTGAAATGAATTATATATGGAAGCATGGCATGGGGGCTGTTGACTGAGTAATTTTTTAAACTGATCAACGGAGTAACTCATGACTGGATTGGTGAATTCGAGCGTTCACTAGTTGATAAACGATAGATCGGCGGTCCCCGAGATACGATGCACAGTGCTGTCAGTTGTTTTGCGGGCTTTAATGCGGCAGTTGTCAACCCAGAGAAACTTCCTTTTTCTTTTCCAATCTAACGCCTGCGCGAAGAGACGCTTATTTTCAGGGGTCATTGATGAACACTGGTTTGTTTGCATCTGTTAGCGCAGTGAAACCAATGGCGAAGCCCGTGAGGCGCACTTTTTTGGCCACCACTGCAAATTCAGCCTTTTTTGCTTCCGAGCAGAAACGGGCAATAATTTTCTGTCCCTCCTTTGCGGGGACACGATGAACGGCGTCACAAACCGGGCAGCCTACTTTTTCAGCAACCGTTTTTACTATTCCGACGCAGCTCTCACCCTTCGTCACTGGCACGCCTTTGATTTGTACGTTGTTAAGCCGAGAATATTGTTCCAGTTCCCTAACGCGACGCGACAGCTGCTGATTCGCACGTCTGAGATTCTTTTTTTTTTTTTGAACCGCGCTGTTTTAAAACAGGACAAGGAAATAGCACACAGGACGAGACGAACCGCGTTTCAAGAAGATGCAAAACCAACTAGCCCCCATTTTAGCCTTGCTTTGTGATCCTTTTCTTTTGTGAGAGTGGCCGGCTATGTTTTCATTTTTTCGTATAGGTCATGAAACATGTCTAGGCTTTTTTTACGTTCCGCTACTTCGGACTGCAAAGCATCGACGGACTGCGCGAGCTCAGCGTTCGTGGGCATCATAACGACACAGAACAGTAGCAAGGGCACCAAAAAGGCAGCAATGGGTGCGGCAGTGGGTGCGGAAAAAACGCATATTAGGTTTTAATCTTGACTAATGAATGCGCATCCGTTGGGTGTACAGCGGAAGATAGAGGGAACACGATTTTTAATGAGGCTGGCGATGTTGGCAGAGCTAAAGCTAGATGTACTACGTATGAAGAACGAATTAGTAGAGAAATGTGCGCCATCTAAGTCTACACTGTCCTGCACACATTGTAAAGGAATTTGCATTTTAAATGGGCAAATTGATAATTTAGAGGTGCAGCAGGACATGCTGCCTCCTGCCAGAAACAATTAGCGAGCACACGATAAAACCGAAGGAAGTCTTTACGAACCCAATTTAGACAATGAGAAGACAGCAGGAACGCTTGGCACGGGACTCTGTGCGGGCCGAATCATTGCACGTCTAATGCAGGCCGGCCAAACACTCCGCAACTCCGGAAGGATACTCATACCATTTTTATCCCTTATTTGGCATCCGCTACCGGCACAAGAAAAATTTGGATACACCTCCGCATTTGCCTTTTTTAAAGCTAAGCTTTAGCGTTGTACGCGAATACGCCCGGCATGAAAGTCAACATTATCTGACGATGACGATGAATAGTCGTGGGTGACCTGAACGAAAAAACACGTCCTGTGGCCTGAATCAAACGTAGCTCCCTCGCGTTGTGAAGCTGGCGTCCAACCAGATTGCTCCATTCCGACATTGTCGAAGTGAATATACGAATTCGTGCCGTACACCCCAAACCCAAACGTCAAGCCTACGTAGTGCACCCCCTGGAGTTGCTGTGGGTATTCTTGAACAGTAGCACATAATCACCAACCATAGAATTCATCACGAGAAAGCTTGGCGTTAAACCATCATTACCAGATTGACAATGCTAGCCTTGTACAAAACAATAAATATCTGCAATATTTGCAGATCTGCAATCGGGAATATCTGCAAATATCTGCAATTATCACTTTACGCCCGACCTCCGGTGGAACGCTCATGTTGATTATGTGTGCTCCAGGGCTACGAAGGCATTGTATAGCCTTAGGCGTAACCTTTATAGCACCCCATCTGATATAAAGTGCCTAGCTTACAAAACCCCTGTCAGACCCATTATCGAATATTCTAAAATTGTCTGGGACCCTTACACACAGTCAAACTGCAATAAAATAGCAAAGATACAGCGACTTGGTGCGATATTTATTTTTAATAAAATCGCCGACATCATTCACCTACTGAACTTTGTAGAACAGCGGGCCTGGATAGTCTGGAAATTAGGTCGAGGATTGTGCGTCTGAAATTCCTCTTCCAGTTAATTAATAATCATTTTAAACTAAACTATTCAGATTTCTTCCAGGTCAACACACAAGAACACTCCAGACATCACCATAGTATGTTTATACCACCCCCAGCCCCTCGTAACGACTGCTTTAAGTTCAGTTATTTCGCACGTGCTATTGAAGATTGGAATATGTTGCCGGAGTCTATAACTGGTTGTTCCTCCCTTACATCATTTGAACAGAATCTAAAACGGGTATTTCCTGAATAACAGTGACAAATGCCTTACGTTGTGTGCATGCGTGTGTACTTTTTGTTGGTCGCGTGAGACTGCAGTAGTTGTTTTTCAAATCTTCAGCGCGGTGCAAAAGTGCCGTCTCAAATGCGTCATGCGCGTATGTATTGCACCGCATGTGTGTTCCATTTCATCTAATGTATAACGTCGAGCTGATGCTCACAATAATACCGAGAAATTATCTCAAGACCTGTACTGTACTCTTTTTTTCGCAAATAATTTTGTACTTTCACCCTGTAACGGCCCACTGCTGGGCTAACAGTATAAATAAATGAAATTAATGAAATTAATGAAATGAAATGAGTCACCTAGAGGCGTCGAGGGAACTAGCCAGACTTTGAAACGAAGCTTTGCCAGCCGTTAAGAATATAAATACTCCCATTTCGACAACTTCCACTGCGAAGCCGAACTTAAGCGTCGATCATGAAAGAACAAGGACTTCAATCAATTCAGGGGTTACTTTCTCACAAATGCTTGAAGATGGGTCCTGATTGCAGTCGAGCTCAGCAAACAGCCATTCTATTCCCAGCGATGACATGTCCCGATCGAGCATTCGTTCAGGGTGATTCGGCGTGTGAAAATGTGGCTTCGCCCGACAGTGTCCGACAATGGTCCGTCTGTACTCATCGTGCTTCAGCTGCATGTGAGAAATGTTGACAAATAGTGAAAAATAGTTGAAAAATAGGTAAATAGTGTTCACAGAAACAATCACTTTACGATGCGCGCGCCTGCAGTGTACACGTATGGTGCTCATGTTTATGGATGGGTTACAAGAGTTGTTATGGTGTCATAAGAAGGGGTTTGCGCAAAATATATAACATGGTAACCTGATCGGGGAAAGAGAACTGTTTCAATAAAAGCGTGTGCCCCCGATCGTTCTGGTTACTCAAATTGTACAGAAGGTAGGCTTGGGGGGGAGGCGGAGGGTGAATATAGGGCCGGCAACCAAACCCTCCGCCTATCGCAATTTGGCAGCGCTGAGCGCGTAACAAAATAACCGAACAGCGCCTTTATAGAAAAAGCAAACGTGGAATAATTGTTTTGTGGAATCATATTGTTGCGGAGCAGAGAAAGCGCCTTTTGACAGGTAATAAACGGAGAATAACCTATTTACCGATAATTTGCAAGGCATATTCAGGTAGCTAAAACGGAAGACTGGGCGAGTTGGTACATGTTCATAATAACAGCGCTACCGACACAGACAGAAAGAAGAGGGCACAAACACGGCGCTGACTAACAACTGAGATTTATTGCTTAGACCAGTGGTTTTTATACACACATGGGCAAAAACAACAAAAAGGAAATAAGAGAAGGAAACACTAAATTAACACGGGACCATATGAGAGCGTGAGCGTGGCATCATGCTGACTTTACGTATATTCACAAGTTAATCTACTTACGGGGCAAGAAGTACGATGAACACAAAACACAAGTCCATTTTGTAATCAGTTTGGAAACAAGACAAAGATTACCAGGGTGGGCTTACTGCGCTAGAAATCTACACTCTTTTTCTGTGAGGGCGATAGATGGGGTGCTTATGCATTTATCACCTAACTTGTTAATTTCTGTGGCCTCTAAGATTTCTCGCACGATTTGGCTGCCATGCTCGCCTATCACTACGCTCTGGTCAAAAAGGGGCTGGCATTTGCTAACGCAATCACGACAATGCTGGGCGAGGTGACCACTGAACGTTTTTGAAACATTGTTATGGTGTTCCCTCAGCCTATCATTCAGGCATCGGCCAGTTTGGCCGACGTATTTCTTGCCGCACGAGAGAGGCACAGAATAAACAACTTTTTCTGCGCAGGCAACAAACTGCTTGTGATGCTTCGTAGTGCACTTGTTACACATAGTGAGACGAGAGTTAACTTTACGACACATTTGCGACAGTTTCAGGGGAGCTGAAAATACAACTTTCACATTGCCGCCTTTTCCTACTTTTTTCAGGCCATGAGCAATTCGATGCATGTACGGCACCACTGCAATAGGTTCTTTCTTTTGGGAGCTGGACTGAGGCTGTTCCTGCTCCTTTTCTTTCTTCTTTAGTTCATTCAAAATGGACTCTGCTACGGCTGCCTGCACACACGTTGGGTACCCCGCGGCCGATAGGCGCTGTGTTTGTGCCTCAAAACTGCTCTGGATGGCATGGGGGCAGGATTTCCTTAGCGCGTTGCCAAGACAAGTCTTGACAATTGCTCTTTTCACGAGTTTCGTGTGAGCCGACGCATAAGGAAGGAGCGGCTTGTTGCCACGCGGGTCGTACTGCCAGCATACGTGGTGGTCTAGCAGCCGGAGTCTCAAATCCAGAAACTTGTGCCCTCTTCTTTCTGTCTGTGTCGGTAGCGCTGTTATTATGAACATGGATATTCAGGTAGGCAGCTATAGGTCGTTCTGATCGAGTACACGCGATTACATCAGCATTTTCTCGGCGGCTAGCTACACTTGCAACCCTACATGGCACATATCCACTTCAGGGGGATTGCGCCCTTTGCGTGTCGAGTCTCTCGACAGCAAACGGTTATCTCATTTCTCTAACAACCGCCATGGGGCAATATGCACAGTCGAATAAAGAGTCGTGGCGCACGCGGCCCCAAAACTCGCACTACTCTTCAGATACCGCTCGTAGTATCGGTAGGGGTGTACGTACGTACGTAGGGTGTCTAGTAGTTAGTAAACGCTGGGTCGCGTTGAAGTTTCCCTGAAAGACAGGGGGGAGGAGGGGGAATTGGAATTCAGCACCAATGGTTGTTGGTTGTAGTTGACATGGAAGAAAAAGGAAAGGAAGTGCACTGGGGATATTTTTGAGCTCGGCGGGCAGCTCGCCCACATAAAACCCATTGCGGGGGAATGAGTAGAGGGGGAGTGAAAAGATAGAGAGAGGGCGAATTGTATAAAGAGAGGATAAAACATAAGAGATAGGGTTGTCAGTCCGGGCACGTTAGTCAGTAACTGCAGTACGGGCTACAGCCACTGCGTGAGGCCGGTCGTCTCCAGATGGGCGAAGACCTCCCGTTGGGCTGCCGCAGGCCCCTTCTGAAACAGAGGGTCCTTCATGCTGGCGCTGGGAAGGCCTTGACGCTGGCACGCTCGGTGGAAATCTGCTCTCGCGGCCGCATGATGGGAGCAGAAACCGGGTAGGTGCTCCAGACTTGGTTCCGAACAGTACGCACACGTAAGGGAGTCTTTGTGCCCGTGTCTTTACAGGCGCTCCGCCATATTGCAGCAATCGAGCCCCATGCGGAGCAACATGCAGCGGGCTACCCTGCTGATGCGTGACGTCCTGGGAAACTGGGGTGCCCTCCTTGTGAGCCTCCCTGGCTCGGGCGTCGGTGTCTTCTTGCCCCTCTGTGGCCCGGCAGCCAGGGGAGCAACATGTCGCTGCCTCGGGAGGCCACCGTGTGCAGCTTGGCTGCAGCTTTGCCTGGCCGTAGCAGGCCAGGCCTGGAGTCCTTAAAGGAGCCATGAAGAGAAAACAAAAGTTTGTTTTATTCGATAGATTAGGTGTTTCATAGAACCCCAAGCGCTTTCCCGGAAGCAAATGATGCTTTATTCACTGAGAAATAAGCAATTTAAGCCAAAATTTTAAATCTCCCGCTAAAATTGCACATTTCGTCACGTGAACAATGGCGTCATACGAGCCGGTCCATGAAATAGATACTTAGTATGTCGACTCCATATAGCACCCACACGCGGGAGTCGACCGAGACGGCGGCCATTTTAAAAATACTAGTAAAACCTAGTGCACCCGCAGCCCTAGTCATGGAATCGCCTGATCCGGAGAACAAAACTTTCGCCGAGGAGCTCGGGCTTGCATTTAACAACCTCACACCACTTAAACGCTCAATGCATCTAAGTGCACGAGCGGCAAGAGTTGTTGGATACGCGGTGGACGGGAAAGCGACCATTCCGCGATAGCCACAACAGACGAACGCCCAGCCGTCGGCACCGCTGCCTCGTCAGCCCCGTCGCGACGGACGAATACAGACTGGTACGTGTGTGCCGTATTTTCAATTTCAGTAGCAGTATCGCTTATGCCAGTTGGCCGGTATCGTGTATGGAAAGCCGTTCGCTCGAGCTCTCTGCTCCGACCAGAAAGATTCGAGCGTCAATGCGCGGTGTGTACGGCAATTTTTTTCCGCAAGGTCAGAGCACTTTTGACGAAGTCGGCGACGAGCGCCAGCATGTCCGGGTCCCTGCCGTAATCACTTCCTCGGAAATGAAGCGAGCACACTCGTACTTCCTTTAGCTCTCTTTCTCCTCCGTTTGGAAAGTTCACAAAACGTAGCCACTTGCTTCGCCGAGGTTCGTCGTTGGGCAGCACATGAAAGGAGATCTCACCGGCGGGGATGTCGCACTCCCTCGACGATTTGCCCGTACTACAAGGGCATTTCAAAACACAGCAACGAAATTTCATTGTAAAGTACTCGAGCAAACTGAAGTTTTCAGTGGTTGTAAACTGTAAACGAGCTCGTAACGACAGCAGCAAGCCAACACGACCTCCATACCGAAACCTAAGCGACGAGTGGCACTATCTCGTTGCTGCTCTGTGTTCCTTACTCCCCTTGTTTCTATTTTTACCTTTGCTGTTTCGCGATATGACGGCCAACCTCTTGTGAAGGGATTACGATACCAAGCAAGGTCGCGGCTGTGCGTGCTGGGACGGTTCGTTGGCCCCGAAGAGCCTTGTACCCGAAAATTCGTCTGCGCGACGGTGGCGACGGCGAGATGTCGAGTTCGGCTGGCGGTAGTTTCGTACGCATTGGCATACACGCTTGCGTGTTCGTTCGGAACTTCAACCGTTTACTCCACCGTTCTTTGTCATGAAAAGAATGAGCAGTATGTTTCACGGGCATATAGCTCGCTATGCAAACTGTAAGCCCTGCCTAACATGCGTTTGCTTTTGCCGGCCTCCGCCAATCGCAGAGCATTCTCGAGTGACATCATAGGTTCTGTTGCGGAAAATGAGCTGGTGGGTCGCATGGTCATTTCCTTTTTTCCTAATTATGTAGCTTATTTGAGCGAAGTTTGCATTATAAGTGGTGTCGTTATGGTTCTAACGAGGCAATCTTTCGAATGAACCAAACTTGTGTTTTCTCTTCATGGCTCCTTTAAGGATGAGCGCCCTGCGGCCCCCTCTCGAGGAGGAGGTCGGCCGCCAGGTGCAGCCCGGCCAGCTCCGCCCGAGTAAAGAAGGCTGGGAAGGGCAGGCGGCAGCTCCGGTTGGCTCCCAGCTCAGGCACCGCGCACGCAGCCGCCGCCTCGCCCGGGCTGTTCTTCATGGAGCCGCCTGCAACCGCTGTAACTTGTAACCGCTGAGCTCGTCCTGCAGCAGGGCGGCTGCCTCGTGGAAGATGGACGGGGGTGGTGTGGTCCGCTTGTTGCGGACCCCGCCGAGGGTCATGGCCAGTCATGGGCACGTTACCGAAAAGAAGTAACAGTGTTACAGCTACAGTTACCTAATCCAAAAAAGTAACTCTGTTACAGTTACAGTTACGAAGTTTCCAAAAGTAACTAGTTACAGTTACTGTAAAGAAAGTGACGTCGCTACTTTTCCGTTGCTGTATGAAACTAATTATTAGATAACAAGATTTAGCTCATAAACAGAAACGTACGAAGGCATGGGGGCACAGGCAGTGGTTGCACTTGCTCTGTGTCCACAGAAATGGCTGCCGAACTTTTAGAAAAAACACGAACGCGGAGGTACTTGTGGTAACTGGCGCCACCTGGGAGCAATACACGGAGGAACTTCCATGTACATCCACGAGATGCCGCGACGAGAGTGCCAATAAAGGTAGAGTGCGGGACCTGTGGGTCAGTGTGCCTATGCCCCCGACAGCGGCTGTTGTGTCCTGACTGCCGCGCGCTATGTTCGCGGGACCGGTCACCACAACTGGCGACGAGGAAAAATGAGTCAAGTGAACGGCGACGCACGAGCAGCCATGCCGGTCATCGGGAAGATAGACGAGTTCAACGCGGACACCATGGATTGGACGGAATACCGGGAGCGGGTGGAGCTTTACATCACGGTGAACGACGTCCCCGACGGTAAGAAGACGGCCATATTTCTGACCTGTTGCGGAGCCGCGACGTATTCTGCTACGAAGTTTACTGGCCCCAGGAAACCCTGCAGAGACGAACTTAGCGACAATTTTTTAAGCTCTCAACAACCACTTCGCGCCAAGGGTGTCGGAGGTGGTAGGAAGTTTCAAGTTCTTTTCAAGACACAGGCGGGAAGAGGAGGCGGTGGGGGACTACATAGCATCTTTGAAGCGACTGGCCGAGTACTCCAAGTTTGAGTCATTCCGGAAGCGCATGCTACGAGACCAAATCGTCAGTGGCATTAACGACGTCCCGATGCAAACGCGGTTATTAGAAACAGCTGATCTAAACTTAGAAACCGCGATAAGTACGGTGAGGGCCATCAAAGCTGCTCGTGAGGATTCCCGTACGCTGAGCGCTCAACCAACACCACAGTCCGTGCCAGCCCAATTGACAGTCGAAACGGCCACGGCAGGCCTCTCAAGCTTGGACGTTCCTTGGTTTCCCTATAGGCGGCGTAAAAATCGACACCAACCTACAGCGGCAGTTTTCAAAATCAAGTCCACCAGACGGCGCAACCGAGAGGTTACTTTTGTTAGAGAATACAAAACATTCATTCCGTGACTCAGAGAGCCAACAAAGTTAGCTTACAATGTGTTGTTAAAAAAGATTATTAACAAGTTCCGCATCAAACATGTGTTGAGCAAAATGTACGCAACTTTTTACAATCAGCCGACTGGTGCACCACCCCGCTTGTGAATTCGCAACCACAAAGCCAAGCTAAGCCAAGCTGGATTGCGGTTAACTTATTCTCTGTGGTCTTGTCATATCTAGTTTTCTTGAGTATTTCTGCGCTGTGAACATGCAGTAAGTGTGATACGTGCCACCGGGAAGGCTCAGCGACCCGCGTGAGCCTGTTGGAGGCCGTGTTAGCGGGGCCGCTGTACCACCGCATCGACTTGTTGTGATGGCGCATCTAGGCTAGCCAGGCTGCGACTCCTCTTGCTATTGGCATCACTCTTCGTTTTACGGACTCGCCTCGGTCCAGACCTCGCCAAACTACGTGTTGCTCCTCACGACGGATGCGCCCGTCTGAGCGTGCTTGCCACTACAAGCCTGTCTCGCGCGCTGTGCACGGAGTTGGTTCCCACCACCTCGCTGAAGCATCGCCCCAAGGTATGCCGCCACATGTGCGCACCCCTTCCTGGCCGCCCGGCAGTCACGTTGTGCCTCTAGCTCGCTGGAGACATTGCGATCAATCCCGGCCCCAAGCGCACGTCGTCACGTCCTACTTGCAGCCGCTGCGAAAAGGTTGTGCGTGACAACGTCGCCTCTCTCCAATGTGATGGATGCGGAAGGTGGGCACATCGCACGTGCGAACTGATGACTCTCGCTGTATACCGCCGCCTTTCATCGTCGACTGAGTGCTGGTTGTGTGCCCTTCGTTCGAAATCTTAGCGCAAGTGAACGAGTTGTTATGGCAAAAAAAAAAAAAAAAAAAATGTCGCGAAAGCGACGTACAATTGCAGCGATCGAAATGAAATGATGTCCTGGCCCTGTAAACTTGCGGATGTCAATAAACGATTTGTACTCACTGTCTGCTCACTGTGGTCTGTGCCAGTCAGGCCATCTGGTCACCTGGCTAACATCACTTCACTAGCGCGGCGCAAGTAAACACGCGGCCAGCCAGCAACCGCAGGAGCAGCGAGCCGGCGGCTGCCGAGCGGAGAGCAGCCATGTTATTAAAGGGACACTGAAGTGATATGTAAACATTGCGGGATTACTAGCGCAAATTGTAGTCCGGGAGTCCCCAGGCCATGTTTCGACACTCTAGGCGCGTTTACGCGATTTTATTAGTAGAAAAACTAATTCGAAAATGCTGTCCTCCTCTCTTTACGCTCGCCCATTTTCTGTGGCGTTTTCGTTTCGGTGACGTCAGGAGGGGGATGAGCTGGCAATGGCTGCGCCACGGCTGCGCTACTGCCCGGCTCCCGGCCGACAGAGTCAGTCGGCCAGCGTTTCGTCCGCCCGGGCCGCCGGCGGGTCGTCGCAATCAGGAGGTTAAAAAAATTGCTTGGTCGCAATTCGTTCGCTTAGTTGAAACGAAGCCAGGACACGTTTGTGAATGGAAGAATGTTGCCTTTCTTTACTTGGTTTTGTTTGTACACTGTATCTAGCTCCAAGTCAAGGTCGCTTCACACAAGCGCTGCACAAAGCGCACATGCGACGCTTCGCTGACTGGTATGCCAGTAGGAAAATATAAGGCCTCTTGAAGTCGGGAGAAGAGTCAGCGAAGTCAATATAGGTACTAAGGAAATAAAATCAACTGATATTTTACCGTACAGCGTAAACTAGGGCGCGGGAAGCACTTTTTTTGCGCTGGGCGAACAAGCACAGCGGTCAGCAGCACGGACTACGCATCTGCGAACGCTTTTCCGTCTACGAAATGCAATTGCTAGACGTGAGCTACTGTGGAAACTCGGGCAAACGCTTACTGCACGATCGCAGTACAACAAATAGTCACCTAAGCTGCTTGAAATGCCAAACTAAATAAAAGTGTAAACCGGTTATACAATATATACCCTATATTAGCAACGTCTCCGCGTCTCGCTCCGTGGCTCAGTGGTCTGGGGCGTTAGGTTTGTCACCGCACATGTTTTGCAAGTCACGAGTTCGAATCCCCGCGGGTACGTGCTTTTTTTTTTTGTAAGTTAACTTTTTTGTTTTCCCCCGATGTTTCTACATTGAGTCACCTTTTTTTGGGGGGCCGCAACGTTCATGGCTCCACGAAACTAGTTCACAGAACGCGCGCAGGCTGGCACTGGGCGGCTAGCGAGTTCTCGTTGGCGTGCTGTTAACTGCCATAAGCACCGACTGCTTGCGGGCAGGTGGGCACAGGCCAGAATGAACAGACCCTTGGCCTGGTGCGAACACGCTTTTTACGGTACAGGCATGAGTGAGGCAAGCTCCAAATATGGGGGAAAAGCGCATGACATCTGGGCGTCTGCGGGTACGCGGAGGGCGTCCATGCACTGCGTAGGTTCTCGGCTAGTGAATGCTACGACTACAAGCCGTCCTGGGAGGCTTATCTTGTGCATTTTTACAGCCGACAACATGGCAGAAGCGCGGTACGATGATGACCTGTAGATATTGAGAATGCCCATCCAACAACGCTAACGGTTGTTTTTTACAGAACCGAAAACCGAAACCGAACTTGTGTGATTGCTAATCTTGGGCATCGTCCAATCAACGGCGCCCCTCCTCCCAACGTCACAGCCTTAGTTGGTGACGGGGCCGCCGCAAACCGCGCATGGTAGTTTTTCTTCTTTCGCGCTTTGTAAAATAATACCGATTTTGTCAACCGGAATAAACGACGAAAAGTGTGCTAATTTGAGCCGTCTACGCAGTGCAAGCAAAAAACGGGAGCTTGACACATTCACTTCAGTGTCCCTTTAAGGAGCTCAAGCGGCCTGTGCAAAAAGCACCCGCCATGTTTACAAAGCCTTGTTTCAGCGGCACCAAGCGGGCTCCCTCCGTAGTTCACGACGCTGCCGCTACGATTTTTCTGGCCCTACAGGCAAAGCTAGACCTTTGCTTCTCTAAAATCCTCCCTGTTCTGTGGCCACGGTGTCGGCAAAATCGTACAAACGGGCCACCGTGAACGCGGGTGTTTCCGCTGCGGCGGTACCCATCAAGCGCACCAGTGCCAACACGTGAACTCAGTCTGCTACAAATGCGGGCGGCAAGGGCATCTGGCAAGGGTGTGCAAGGCTGCTCAAGGGCTAAGAGATAAAAAGATTCGCCGCGCAGATTCGAGGCGCGTGAATACTGTGGATGAAGCGCTCGAGGCGGAAGACAAGGGGGAAGTGTATGACCTTTGGCCACTACAGACGGCCGGACCGGCGCCGATGCGCATTGCGGTTATCGTTAACAGCGTGCCGTTAGAAATGGAACTAGATACGGGCGCCAGTGTGTCAACGATAAGTGAAAAGAAGTTCACGCAGCTGTTTCCTTCTGCCGTTTTGGAACCATCCGACGTGCAACTTCGGAGTTTTTGTGGAGACACACGACCAGTCACTGGGAAGTACTATCGCGGTCAAACTTAGTGGGAACACGGGAGCGCGTGGCCCGAGCTACTACTAGAGCATCCTAACGGCGCCGCGCAGAAACAGCACGCATGCGCGTTGTGAGGGTCCGGAGGGTACAGAGCTCATCGCGCGCATCGCGTCACCGGGCGGCAGCGCGTCGTCTGCTACAAGCGAGCTGCCGGCGCTAAAACGAGCAGCAGACGTTGCCAGTGGGCCGCGGAACCGCAGCAATAAACAACTGCAGACGTGTAGGATTTTTTTTTTTTTGCAGATAAGAATTGTCCTCGCGAGCTCCGCAATAGGCAGAACCATAACTTTACGAACTTTGTTTGAAGGTTAGTACATTTTGTATGCTTTTCAAGGCGAAAAGGTATCAGCGACGGGCTTATCGCTGACGCGAGTGCGCAAATTATTTCGCATGGTAATGCCAGTAACAAAGGTGCTGTAAAGTGAATGGGCGAGGAAACACTTTATTTCAAGCTTTTTTAATGAAATACGGTGGTCTGGGTCCGTTAAAAATAATAAGGGAACCAGTTGATACGCCCTTAGTAGTGCGTCATGTCGCCGTTGACTTCGACGACAGCAGACATTCTTGACGGAAGCGACTCGTAGAGCGCTGTCACAAGTGAGGTGTCGCTTGCCAGCCGCTGCCAATCGGCGAGCACTGCGGCCTACAGCTCGTCCTCAGCGGCCGAAGATATGGGGGTCCGGTTCACCTCTACTTTCATGCGACCGCAAACATTCTCGATGACGTTATTTGATGTCGGCTCCCTTCGACACCCAGGCCAGCTTCGTGTAAGTGAGCGCGAAAGGAACAAGGACGAACGAAGTTTGTTGATGAAGTAAAAACACGCACAAAGATAATGTATGCGGGGATCCCGACCTCACTGGCGTAAAACGTATTTCATCATGACCGGCGTTCGGACATATTTACGCCCACAAAGAAAAAACTTCCCTTAAAGATGACAATCCCCACAGACGATGCGCGCAGTGGCCGCGCATAGCCAGTGTGGTCACGCATCAAAGATTCATCAGCTCGCGGTGAAAATTCTTGCTTGTGAACGCCAAGACGGCAGAATAGCCGTGCGCATCTCAGGAAAGAACGGCGATCTGATCTTGATTTCCAGCAACAAATTGCTGCGTATACCTGCGAGCGCGGCTCACGGCCGCTGGCAACATCTGGTGCTCGTTTAGCGCCGGCAGCCTCGCATGTAGCAGACGACGCTCTGCCGCCCGGTGACGCGATGCGCGCGATGAGCTCTCGTACCCTCCGGACCCTCACAACGCGCATGCGTGCTGTTTCCGCGCGGCGCCGTTAGGATGCTCTAGTAGTAGCTCGCGCCACGTGCTCCCGTGTTCCCACTAAGTGTGACCGCGATAGTACGCGGCAACTGTGAAGCTCGGAGAAGAAGAGAGACAGCTGCCACTGTTTGTGGTAAAAGGACCTTGCCCCACATTGTTCGGTAGGAGCTGGATGAGAGAATTTTCAATTAGGGATCAGCAAGCCGGAATCCATTTGTTCCGTGTCGTCTGCGGAAGAAGCGGTGGCTCGGTTCAAGGAGGTGCTTTCTGAAGGGTTAAGCACGTTCCGGGGGGTTAAGGCTCGTATCATGGTGCCACAGGACGCTACACCCAGATTCTTCAAATCCCGGCGGATGCCTTTTTCTCTGGAGGATAAGTTTGAGGAGTCGTTGCAGATACTGGTCCGTCAAGGCGTGGTCCGACCCAGTGAAGTCTGCCAAGTGGGCAGCGCCCGTTGTTCCGGTGCTGAAACAAGACGGGCAGTTGCGCATATGTGGCGATTTCAAGATAACAGTCAATCCCGTAGCACTTGCGGAAACGTATCCCGTGCCGCACATCGATGACTTGTTCACAAAACTCCAAGGAGGAGTAAAGTTCACAAAGCTAGATTTGAAGGACGCCTACCAGCAGATCGAGCTAGATGAGGAATCCCAGGAGTTTGTCACCATCAATACCCCAAAAGGGTTGTTTCAATACACGAGACTGCCATTCGGGGTTACCTCAGCGCCTGCAATATTTCAACGAGAAATGGAAAACCTGCTGAGGGGACTCGATCATGTCGCAGTATACTTCGACGACATCTTAGTAACTGGCGACAGTGACAAAACACACTGGGAAAATGTCTGCAAGGTACTGGAACGCTTGCAAGAAGTGGACCTGAAGCTGAAACTCTCGAAATGCAAATTTTTCTTACCCGAGGTCGAGTACTTGGGTCACATAATAAGTGCTTCCGGGCTACGTCCAAATCCCGCGAAGACTGAAGCGGTTGAAAAAGCTCCCAAACCAAGGATGTCAAAGAGCTGCAAAGCTATTTGGGTTTGGTGAATTTTTATAGAAAATTCCTCCCGAATCTTTTCAGATGTGCTGCAGCCGTTGAACCGCTTGCTAACTGCTGGGACCAAGTGGCGCTGGACTGCAGTCGAACAGGGAGCATTCAGTCGTAGCAAAGAAATGCTCTCTTCCGCCCGTGTCTTGTCCCACTACGACCCCTCCAGACCAACTGTGTTGGTCACTGATGCTTCCCCTCATGGCCTGGGGGTGGTTCTGGCACAACGAGAGGTTTCGGGAGAGGAGCGGCCGATAGCCTTCGCGTCACGAAGCCTTACCGCCGCAGAAAAGAACTACAGTCAGCCAGATAAAGAGGCACTTGGACTCGTTTTTGGGGTCACAAAGTTCAGGCAGTATCTGTGGGGACGGGAATTCGAAGAGGTTACCGACCACAAACCTTTGCTGGGTCTGTTAGGCGCTGGTAAACGAATTCCTGAAACTTGCTCGCCGAGGGTTCTTCGCTGGGCGTTGCTGCTGGCAGGGTACAACTACAGCCTGAGCTTTCGGCCCGGAGGCCTGATAGCCCCTGCGGATGGGTTGAGTCGGTAGTCTTTGCCAACAACAGGATGTACTGCAGGGGCCCCGGCAGAAGTGTTCATGCTGGAAGGCGTATATCCCCGTGTGCTGTCACCCAAAGTGGTTGCTGAAGCCACTGCAAGAGACCCGGTGCTGTCAAGGGTACTACAGGGTGTGTGGTCTGGTCAAGTTCTAGACGCGAGACCAGAGGGGGTACCCTACGAGTCCCGGTTCAATGAGATGAGTGTGCATCAGAACTGTGTGCTGTGGGGCAACCGTGTTGTGGTACCCGCCTGCCTCCAAGGGGAAGTCCTCAAGTTACTGCACGAGAGCCACCCTGGGGTCTCCAAAATGAAGGCTGTCGCACGAAGCCATGTTTGGTGGCCATCGTTGGACAGCGACATCGTGGCCACAGTACAAGGGTGCGGTGTGTGCCAACAGCAACGGCGACCGTCTAGACCAGTGCCCCTGATGCCATGGCCGTTCCCAGACAGGGCATGGTCAAGAATTCACGTGGACTATGCAGGACCGTACAGGAACTCTTACTTTTTTATTGCAATAGATGCTTTCTCCGAATGGATTGAGGTGTTCCCAGTTTCATCGCAATCAGCGGGAAGCACTATTGCATGCATGCGAGTCATGTTTGCGAATCACGGCCTGCCAGACATGGTGGTATCGGATAATGGCCCCGCGTTCGTGAGTGAAGCATACGAGATATTTCTGAAGAAGAACGGCGTGAAGAGGATGCTGGTGCCTCCCTATCATCCTGCCTCTAACGGTGCTGCAGAGAGAGCTGTGCAGACAATGAAAGTGAAGCTACAGAAAGTTGGCACAGGGGACCTACACGCACAAATTGCCCGAATACTGTTAACCTATCGGTCTACTCCCCACGAAGTCACCGGGTGTTGCCCGTCCGAACTCCTAATGGGACGGAAGCTCAGGACTGCGTTGGATCTTCTGCGGCCGGATCTACGAACAACAGTCCTCCAGAAACAAATCGCTCAGAAGAGGGATTATGATCAACGAGCCAAGCCGAGGGCGCAAGCACAACCAGGAGACAGGGTATTCGCCAGGAATTTTCGTCCAGGTCCGAGCTGGATGCCTGCCACAGTCACCAGGCAACACAATTCCCAGACGGAGCTGCAGTTGGATGATGGGCGACAATGGACCCGCCACCTGGATCACGTAAGGCAACCCCAGCCGATACCAGGCCGGCACAGCCTTTGTGGCTCTGGCACTGAAGGCACCTAGCTACAAGTACCGCCGTCGTCAACTCCAGGGAACACCGAGGACAGTGTCTATCCCAACGCGGTGCCAAGTTTGGCTGAACAAGTGCGTCTCTCCGGTGCGTCCTTCCCATTGGAGGCTAGGGACATAGGTGCACCGCGCACAGAGTGCGCCTCGTCTCCTCCCACACCAAGGCTTCGTCGGAGCACCAGGGAACGCCGTCCTGTGCTTCGGTATTTTCCGTGACTAACTGTTCCTGTGCGTGGGGGTTCTCCTTAAACCCAAACTTCTGTTAAAACTGTTGTGTTAACGGGGAAAGTGTGGTAACTGGCGCCACCTGGGAGCAATACACGGAGGAACTTCCATGTACATCCACGAGATGCCGCGACGAGAGTGCCAATAAAGGTAGAGCGCGTGACCTGTGGGTCAGTGTTCCTACGCCCCCGACAGCGGCTGTTGTGTCCTGACTGCCGCGCGCTATGTTCGCGGGACCGGTCACCACAGTACTACACCGACCTTGAGGGCAAAACAGACGAAACAATATCAACTAAATTTATTCTCACCTATATTGAGACCGCCTTGCATATTGAGGGAGAAGGGGAAAAAGGGGATCGGGGTGGTGGATCGCCGGAAGATCCTTTGAAGGAAAGGAAAAGGGAAACGGATGTGGGAGTACTTCAGTTGTCGAGGTGTTTTTAAAAGATGCTAAAAAAGCGCTGCAGCGCTGCATTAAAATTTTATTTCGTACTTGTCGTCGGAGGCGGAGACCAATTTGAGTTATTGCCGAAGCGACGTTTGTCCGAAGGCCCTCGGAATCGTCCTACCGCCCCAACCCCTAGCCACCCCTACCTCTGGGATGAGCCAAGGTTATTTCCAAAGGGAATGGAAACTGAACTGGACGCTTTACTGTTTTTTCCTGTGCCCCCTGTCCTCACAAAGGCGATTTTTTGTCGCTTCGACCGGGAAGCACTGTGCTCCCGATCCCAGCCTTTCACAGCAACCACGTCCCCGTTCCCACAGCCCGCTCCCTTCGTTGGCTTTGAGGCGTAGGCCAAACGAAGCTATTCGCGCCCAACATATTGGCGCCCAACATTCAGAAACAGATGTAGCTACAGTATTCGCTTCTGCCCCAGCTCTGGAAACTAAGTCACGAGGTTTTCCAGGAATATTTCCTCGTGCAGCGGTAGTGTGGTCAGGCGTCTGCCGGCCAAGATGCTGGGTGGTGTGCTGGGGTCGTCGTATGGGTGGAGGGCGAGGAATTTATTACTTCCTAGACCTCGTTTGAGCACTATTGACAGCTCGATGAAGCCTCTAGACCAGGGGTCCCAAACGCGTGGTCCCAAATACGGCCAGCGGTCTCTAAAGCGCATAATTGTCGCAAGCAACTGCGACCTGTAAATCGACCACTCTACAGTTCGCACAGGGCTGACGAGCGCGAGGCCGCCGAGAGACTCCCCGCGGCGTTTTATGACCCTGCAAACGGGGCTCCACGTCGCTAATGAGAAGGCGACGCATTGGCCGGAGTTTTTCCCAGGCTTCCACGAAAGTGCAAGGATTCAGTACGTTGTGCGGTGTTTGTGGATTTTTTTTTTCCTGTTCGCCGTTGTGTCAAACACTTTTACATGCGCTCCAGATGTGGCGAAAATGGTGCCGCATCGTACTATGAGTGCTGGTGTCAACATGCGTCCACGTGCGCTTAGACGCGTGTCGCAGCGTTATTTATGGTCTGAGTGAGAGCGACATACCCCTGCTAGGGGAAATACTGCAGCTCATACTTACAAATTTCAAGCCCTTAGCTGACCGCGTGGGACACCACGCACGCGTGAACGCCTACAACATTTTAGTCCAGCTGTTTTTCACCCATGAGGAGGGAGTGAGCTAGCATACATGAAGTAGGCGATGGCTCTGCAGAAGAAAGTCCCAAAAAGTGGAAAGCGCGAACTGTACATCGGCCGTTAACGAGTGTTCCTGTTGGATAATTTTTGATAGAAATGAAGTAACTGTAACGGTATTTCTTATTACAGTAACTCCATAAAAAGTACGTGTTACAGTTACAAGTTCCTCTAACTTAAAAGTAACTAGTTACAGTTACAAGTTACTAAAAAAGTAACTAGGTACCAGTAACGCGTTACTAGCAACTAGTTACCGCCCAAGTTACCACGGGGCCTTCCCGGTGTCTGGTGGTCTCTTCTCCAGGCGGGGTCGGTTCAGCATCTCAATTCTCTCTTCGAAGATAGTGAGTAGTACTCTCATACGCTAGTTGCGCCGGCTACAGAACCTCTGTAAGAGCGCAGCAAGTCGCGTGCGGTCAACAGGCCATCGATGCTGCCGCAGTAGAGGGCAGCGCAATGAACAAAACGAAGCGAAGACGATACAAACCCAAGCGCTTGTGTTTGTCTCGTCTCCGCTTCGTCTCGTTCATTGCGATGTCCTCTACTCTCGAAGTTATGTACCAACCAGCTCAAGCTTCAACTCTTCTGAGGTGCCGCAGCCCCGTCTTCAAAGCCCGCACCTCGATGGGCCAGCTACCGGCCTCGGTGTAAGTTCCCGCCACCGGGGACGTAGAGGGGAGGCCAAGACAGAGGGGGTGGCGCGGTGCTGGTGCATCTCCAGCGCTTTCCATCTTCCAGAACCCAACTAGGCGAGGGGAAGCGCGTACGGCACAGCTGAGGTCATGCCGTGGAACACGCGCTGCGCCAACTGGTGTGAGCAGCCGTTGCTTCGAACCAAAAGCTGCCACACCCCTGGGAGCAACCATGCACAGCGTTGCCAGAGGGCCTTGACGGCCGGCAGTCATGCGAGTTGGCAGTCCAGAGGAACCCCAGGTACTTCACGGTTAGCCTCCAGGGAAGAGGCCGTCCGTGGAGTGTGATGAGCGGGGTTGCCCGTCGAGCCCTGTAGCCTCGCGGGTGCAGCGTAAGGGCCTGCGTTTTGGCCACCGAAAGCTGTAGGCCACGGCTCTCGAGGAAGGCTGCAAGTGCTCCCAAAGCCTCCTGGAGGCACGCCTTAATGTTTGGCAGTCATCGGAGGGTCCATGGGTCCATAGCGCACGTCGTCAGCGTACACCACCATGTCCACTGGCTCTCGCAAGCCGGGAGGGACGCAGTCAGGGAGAGGATCCAGCACAAAGTTTAATAACAATGGGCACAGCACGCTCCCCTGGGGAACCCCAGAGTGGGGATCTCGAGGACTGCTGGTTGCCGGCAAACCTTTACCCGCAAGGTCCGGTCACGCAGGTATGCCTGGATGTAACCTCCGAGGTGCCCCACAATGCCCATGCCGTCCAAGGCCTCCGGATGGCCCAGTGGGTGACTGTGTCGAAGGCCGACGCATGTCCACCAGGAGTATGAAGACCACCTCCTCGTGCCTGTTCCATCATGGAGATGACGTCTCCCAGGGAGTCAGCCGTGCAGCGGTGCCGCCTGAAGCCACTCTGCTACTCCCGCAAGACGCCGATCTTCCAACGTTCACCACGCACTGCACCGTTTCGCCATCTTCTTCCTCGGCCAGAAGAGCGGAATCGGCCTCCACTCGGTTACGCAGCGCAGAGGCGCGCTGCGCAGAGCGCACGAGAGAGAAAAACCTTTATTCCTGGCTAGGCTTAGTCCTAGCGAGTGTCCCTTAGGTGGGGAAGGCGCGCTAGGTAATCTTGAGCCCTAGTGGTGGTCAGGAGCTGTAGCTCGGGTGAGGAGCTCCCGGTCACCTCCAGCCAGGTAGTGGGAGGGTTGGGTAAACGGAGAGGAGGTAAAACGGGGCATTCCCAAATGGCGTGTGGCGTGGTGTCTCGGGCGCCACACAGCGCACGAGCTCGTTGACGAGCGCGGCGCCATTCGGCGAGGTAGCGGCGGCACCATCCGAGGAGGCAGCGGGGCGCTGAGGAGCTGCCATCACAAACTGTTTATTGAAGGCAGCAAGGGGCCGGTAAAGCGCAGGGGAGCTCACGTGAGAGCGTGACTTGGACGTTCGTGTCTTTCCGATCTTCACAGCCTTGGGCATTGTCTCCCCTTGCGCAGCATCGTTGGTGTGGTTGCTGCGCTTGGGGTGAAGGCGCGCGCATTGGCCGCCATCTCGAGGTTCACAGTCGAAATGTCACCGGATCTATCCTCGGCGTAATCTCGCTGGTCTTCCGAACTGTCGGCGTAGTCTCGGCCGCGTTTTCTTTTTTTTGGCGGCGCAGAGTCCATGCTGCCAACCTGGTCGTTTGCATCGGTGTCGGGAGGGCTGTGCTGCGTTTCGACGCCTTTGCAGTGGCCGCCAGTCGTAACCAGCGAGGGCGCGGCGGTCGACGTTACAGCACCAAGAGGGAGAGGTCTCCTGCCCCGAGCTTGAATAAGCTCAGTGGAACATGCCTGGCTGGCCAGAATACGAGGAGATGTAGGCTGTGTGCACAGTCGATGCTACTGGCTTGGCGGTGTTGCGTCACTTGACGGCGTACCTCAGCTGGCATGAATGTCGTCGTTATCGGCGGCCGCCTTGCGGCAGGCTGTGGCTGGGCGACCTTGAAATTTGCATGGGCACACCGGTGCGCCGAAGATAGCTTCTTCGTGGGCACGAGCGGTTTCTTCGGCTGGAGATGCATCGGCGGCACGTGGCGACAGCGGTGATCGCGCCGTTGCCATGGCCCCGGATGCGAGTCCCCGGCAAGACTACGCCATTGGAGGCGCGGTTCTCAACGTGTAAGGGGTCAAATGGCGAATCATAATGGTCCTGGGGACCTGCCAAATAGAGTAGACCGGGCGGTTCAGTTCACAGGGTCGGTGGACTGGTGCGATGAGCATAGACGCACTGTAAAAATTAGTCCCTGTGCCGTACCGTGCTACCTTCCGGGTGGTTTTTGTTATCATTCTAAATGTTTAAAACCAGTTGAATGTAAGGCAACGATGACGACTGGAAAATGTCGCGCTCGTGACTGCTTTATCATCACGAGACACACGCCAGCGCGAAGCAGTACGCGTTCACGCATTCACGGTCCAAGGTAGGAACTCTGCCTCTCGCGTTCCAGAAGCGGAGCTCGTCGCAACGCAACCGTCTGCCGTACGCGCCACGGAGCACGACCGAAGTGGTCGTACCTTTGCCGAAGTGACCCGCCAGCAGGACATCGCTCGCCAAGCACACCCGCAAGTCATGCTCATTTCGCTGCAGCCGAACGTGTGTTCACCAAACGATTCGCTGACAGCCCGTTCGGCTTCGTTCGCACGGTCTGCGAGCGCCTGTGGTTTCAGTCCGATTTACGCAATGCTGCAACGCGTGCAATCCAGTGTCTAATGTTGATGTGTCTAGCGGTGCCATACGACTAAATATAAATAGCGATTTGCAAGTTCATATCGATGCACAATAAACATTCAACTGCTCCTGTGAGGGCGCATTTCCCTTTCGTGTTTTACGGATTCCTGTGAAGGAGGGATCAAACACATTTTTGTTGCCTGAAACTCGATTTTTAACGCCTGAAATGTGGCGTCTATTCGTTTAGCCATTGGCTACGGGTCCAAAGAGTCTGATGATTCTTTGTATTATATGATTTGACAAATAAAAAGTGAAGTGAAAATAATTCTCTATTTCGAAAATATCACTGTCTTTGCTCATGTTTTAGTTCATCGCTAGTTTCTTTTCAGTTCCTTGTTTTGAAGAATGTAGAGCAGATAGGGAGTTCCCACTTTGTTACGAGCGATAAAGTGCGAGCATTGTTTTTTTGTTGTATTAAGTGGTCAACATGGAATTGTATGCCACATTTTACCCGAAGCTCACGGTTATTGAAATGTTCGAAGATTGCGACTGTACAGACGTTTTGTTGTATTTTATTTATTTAACTTGAAGCTAGAATGCTTAATATTTTTTGTTTTGAAGAAAATGCTCTTCTGTTCTTTGATTTGAGCAGTGAGCCGCTCCCGTCAGAGACGAGATAGCAAGAATAAAAATCAGAATACTTTCAGAATTGCCCTCAAAACCGTTGCGCTGGAGGCGTGTGGGCGGAGATGAGCGAAAATGTAACAACGCCAGTTTGAGGGCCTCGTGTTGGAAAAAGAAAACTACACCCAACAGAAAGACACAAGCGCTCGCGATGCATTTACAAGATTAATAAAACACGCACTGCTGCAACCAATAAACGGCAGCTGCAGTAGGCTAGTGATCAGTGCAGTAAGAATCGCCGTAAAAGCCGGGACTTGTCGCATATTTCAGGAGCAAAGTTTTCTACGAGCTGCTCTGGATCAACGAAGGAACGAGAAAGCTGGGCTGTTCCGTAGACAGGCCAGGCGGAGCCATTCTTCAGTAAGGGGGGCTCCCTGCACAAGGACGAATAGGAAGACAGTCAGCACGGAAACGAAACAGTGTTCTCAACCTAACTCTCCATTTACATGTATTGTGTCCCGATAGGCGCACGCGGAAGGAATGTGCAAGCAGGTGGTCAATCTGTTTATTAGGCGAGAAACCTCACTGGAGAGGGAGGGAAGGGTGACACATTTGAGACACCTATATGGTAAAATTACTTTTTAAATATTTTAAGCACATTACCAATTATTCTTGTCAAAAGGGCTCACAATTTATTTTTGCCATATCTATTAGATTCGAATGATTTAAAAAAGACGTATCTGCGCTTCCTGAAAAAGATTGCGAATCATACGAGGCACCGCGGATCACGTCTGGTCAGGTGAAAGGTCCGACAAAAAAATGTCTAGGTAACGATCTACATTTTTGTTTTGTGCCTATTTCATAGATGAAGGAAGCGAAAAAGAGCACAAAATATTTGTGCGTCATATTTGCATGAAACCGACGGAAACGTCGAGCGCAACCCCCGTGGAAACACACTTGTCAAAATATGGGCGTGTTTCATCCCCCGATTCTACAGGTGTGCTATAACGAGCACCATATATTGGAGCGCGGGGTCATAATTCAGATTGAGTGGTGATATTAAACGTACTTGGAATCCCGACCCACAAACACTCCGTTTTCCTTCCCTCGATGGCGATCGAAGCCGCGTCCTCGTGTTGCCAGCCGATGGCTGAAACTCTTGCCATCCCCGCGGAGATGCTTGCCATGAATCTACATTATTTGAGGTGACGGGCTTTTCCACAGAACGCTCAAAACCAAGAAGTATGAAAATTTTGTGCATCGTCCTTTGCCGTTGGATAGCGCAGCAATATTGCGGTCTGACTGCCCTTCCACAGTCACAGTGAGCAATAATGATCAAACAGTGAGGGCACGGCGCAGACGACGTTCCCACTGCTTGCAGGCTGTTGACAGTGGAATATTTTTCTGGCTCGTACGCGCCCTCTGCTCGCACGACCAGTAGCAGCATACCATCGCAATATTGGTGCGCACTCCTTTCCTCGCGTTGGAACCACTAAGGCAGCGTTGACAAGGTCGTGACTGCCCTAAAGGGGCAAAAGTCGCTGCGTGATTACAAACTTGATGACACGCAAGGGGTAAAGTTCCTCGAATGAAATTAACCGGGGTTTAGCGATAAGGGTTGGTTGAGCCGTTTTATCGCCAAACGGTAACCGTTACTTTTTCCTTCGGTTCAGTGGCTGTTTGGGTTCAGCAAGCCCAAAAATAATAATTCGGGTTTTGTTATTCTCTTACGGCAAATATGCAGGTTAGCTTCCGGTTTATGGATCGGATTCGTTTGTGGTTACACACCGATGGAAATGAACGATTTTGAGATATCCGTCTCTTCACAAATTGAACTGCAAATGGTACTGATTGTTGCATCCCTCAATATCTTGTAGGCTGAAAAGCAGCAATTCAGTTGGTTTTTGCATCTTAATATCACTCATGCGACAGGAAACTGCTCGATACATAGAAATTTCCTATCCAATGGCTTTAAAAAACGACGCCTGGTCGTGTGGAGCAACAGCGAAGCCGATATTGCTCAGCCTGAGAATTGAAATTTTCTAGACAGAGTTCGTCTCTTAAAAGAAAGCCATGGTAGGGGCCGATAGTTGAGAAAAGAGAACGTAGTCCCTCCAAAAAGGCTTCAAGTAGCCTCTACAAGAGAATGGTACATGCATGTGATATATCTATTCTTCGTTTGCGCTCCGCGTAGCGTTGCTCTACTGCGCAGAACACGAGAAAACAACAAATGCGGGGACTTGCCCTCTTATAAGGAATCCGGAGATTTCTTGCAGCGTCAACGGCATGTCGTACGGGAGGGTGCTGTTGACGACGTAATGGAAGAGGCTTCCGCCCTTCTCAGTCACCTCGTCTGCCAACATCTTGGACGAACAAGTCGTCCACATGTGCACCAGGCACTCTTCAAACTCACTTCGTGTCGTATTCTTGAATGCGCGTTCGAAGGCAGCCGCTTCGAATTCACTGGTGTCGCCTTTCATGAGGGACATCACGGCCAGAAAGATATTCGCGAGCCCTGGTACGCTAGCATTTCCGGACGCTGTCAAGAACGCAAAGATGACGTCATCGTAGAGCCGCTTTCCCTCCGTGACGTCACTTCCGAGCAGCAGCTTAACCCCGTCGAAGTGGGCCGTTTCGTGGAGCGTCGAGAGCACGTCACCGTTAAAGGGGCTGGGAACGAAGCGGAGGGGGCCTTCCAGCTCTCGGGATATCCTGAGCACGTCCTCGGCAGACGCCTCCCGAAGGCATTTGGCCTGACCGGCGATTCTCCGGCTCGAACAATTGAGGTGACGCGACATCCGTTCCAGGTAGACTCTGCCCGTCTGCGGGGAGTTGCGCGGCAGGGGTGTGGTAGTGCATGGACCCTGCAGGAGCGCCCGGGTGAAGACCGCCTTGGCTGAGGACATCATCAGCAGGCAGAGCAGGTAGGCCCCCGAGCCCAGTCCTAGGGCGACCATGCTGCCGGGGTCGACCTGCAGGGCGATCGCGTTCTGCTTGATCCAGGACAGGGCGAGGAGTACGTCCTGCACGGCCACGTTGTCCATGAGGCCGCGGACGCCCGCGTCCAAGAAGCCGAACACTCCAAGCCTGTGGTTCAGCCTGACAACCACGGCTTCACTGTGCGCCGCCAGTTGAGCCCAGTCCATGGCGCCATCGGACGTGGTCTACAAGCAGAAAGAAAGACGCCAAAGTGGCCCCTGTTATTTACCGAGCAGGAATATCGAGGAAGAAGTAAAAAAATGAAATGTTTTCTAGTTTTGCTTTCAGTTTTGCTTTCAGCATAGTGTGTCGCAAAGGCAATATTCAGAATTTATTTATTTTATTTATTTATTTATACATACTGCAGCCCCTATTAGGGCTATTGCAGGAGTGGAGAATATAATTATTCTTTCGCCTCGTGGTCTGCTCTTCATTGTGGCTGACCCATAGACGCCATTTTGAGTGAACCGCAACTGTATAAACCAGAAGGTTAAAGGAGTTCTGTTATTGCTGCGACATGATTATTGCTTGGAGGTGGCCCAAACAGCACCACTGCGAGCTGCGCCATCACCTAATGTGGGCCATGTTCAGCGATTGGACTACAATTCTCTTCACTCTGCATTTTCAACCTCTGCTTCCATTCCACGCCAACCTCTAGCAATTTCATTTCTTTCACCTAGGCTCTAGGTTATTGGATGATTTTTGTTTTAAAAATTACGTGCACACACAAAGAACTTCGGTAGGGGTTGAATTGTGACTTCGTTGGCAAACCATTGGAAGGTTTTCTGCGGGTTCGCTAGATTATTCCCCATTGATCGCAATTCAGTGGGCGAGAAAGGAACTGGCGAGTGCACACTTTTAGTGATAAGGTGAAATAAATGAATTAGCCATCAAAAGCGCTGGAGGGAAACGCCCACCCACCATGCGGCAGAGGATGCCCACGGCTCCGAAGGGAGGGCAGAGCGTAGACGAGGGGAGAGGGAAAGTGGGAGTTGCGGGAAGGGTGCAGTGATAGAGAGTTATAGCAGATCGGAAAAACGGTTCCGGTGCGGTAAAGTCTACCGTCTGGATGCCACCACGCACGCGCAGAACCCTACCGTATACCGACGCGACTTGGCTGGACGGTACCGATACGTACCGTGTGCGTCGTTCCAAAGCGGACGACCGCTTTGGAAGAGTTTGGTAAACGTACGCTTGGCTCACGCCTAGTCGAACGGATTGCAAATATGAGATCGTTTAAAGGGACAGACAACCGATTTTTTCGGGTATATGTTCTCTAGCTCATATGAAAGCCAACATTTTATATAGCCCGGTAACCACCAGCAATTTATAAACAAACTGGCAGAAATAATTTTAATTTGGCAGCAAACTTCCTGAAATCGGAAGGGTGGCGGTTCGTAGTGTCGAAACTTGACACTACAATATGTGTCCCTGTCACGTGACCTGCAAACCTACCAGCTACTGTAACTTCTGAAACGTTTATTTACGTATTGAAAACCTTTTAACATAAGTATTTGTACAAGCTTAAATAGTATATGTATTTCTAAACATTACTTTGAAAATTCTAAAGACACGCCGCCCGCCGCCGCTGGGTTGCTCTCAGTGTGGCTAACTGAGCCACCATGCCCAGAATCAACATCAGCGTTCAGCAAACAGACCCAGCGAAGGAGCTTTGACGATTCTGTCTGAGTCAGGGGCGTTCGTTCTGCCAAAATATTTTGTTTCAGTCTCGAAATACGCCAACGGCAGCTTGAAAAAAAAATAAATAAATAAAACGTCGCGCCCGGAGAGAATCGAACTTCCCGCCTCCACAACGTGAAGCCAGATTCTACCTATCGTCTATCCCAACAGATGGCGCATTCGTGCAAAATAGACCCTTGCATTAAAAAAAACACATAAAGGAACAGGAAAGCCTGCGATTCAGACTTTTTTTAGCTGGGAACAGGTTTTTAAATGTCGTTTTTCATTTCGCATACAGACAAAAGTATGTTACCGAGCTACTCTATGTCATGGTTGCCAGCATTAGTTTTCGGAGGGACACATACGGCTCGTAGATAAAAAAATTCGATTTAAAAAGTTCTAGAGCGTTATCAGCAAAACCGTTTCTCGTCAAGGTGCTTTAAGTGATGCCCTTTCATTTAGGATAGAGAATATATACTCGACAAAAATCGGTTGTCTGTCCCTTTAAGAAAAATGAGGTTGCAACAAGTCAAACCCGCGCGATTCTGACAGCTCAAGCAGCAAGCGAAAGACGGTCCCGACCCAACTGCCGTGGCTTGTGTCGTCAAGCGACGCATGTACGATAGCTTCTTTTAGGTTAAATTATAGGCGATACGGCTACATAACTAGTATTAACAGCACCATGGGGCCCGTTTTCAAATCGGTGAATGAGGAACAGGCGGTATCAGTGCGAGGGACTCTCAGATACAACGAAAAACTAGAAGCAGCCAGCCGTATGTACTGTGAGCCCAGCTTGACCTGCTGGAGCCATCTGTTGAGATGGAGTAGGAAAGGGAGTGGGCTGTCAATGCTTGCGAGGGAATCTGTGTGTAATTTGTTTTTTATCAGCAAATTGTGGTATGTTCTTCAAGTACTGCACTGTTCACGAACGAATGTACAGGCCTTGCAACTCGTTTTTGCAGTGTTGATATGGGAGTCAGCATGGGAGCGAACGAGCCGCACGAACCTGTTTCGGCGCCTGCGTCTGGGGGGTCTTTCCTTATCACATTTATTTTTTAGACATGTTGTTAATCGTTTTTTGTTCCTTCGAGTTGTGAGGGACCCTTTTCGGCGCACTGTATGTAAATGGAAGCTGTCTAGGGCGCTACCCAACTTCGTTGTCACGTCTGTGTATTTTTCTGTTGGCGGAACTAGAGGTTACTTCAGTGAAGTGGTACAGGCCACTAAGTTTCTGTGTGTCCGCTTCAGTCTCGAGTATCTATCTAGTGTGACACGGAAGAGATTATATAATGATCTGGTTGACAGTACTACCTATTCCACTGTATAGAGTAATGTATCGAGCAGGGCCAAGACAGGATGTCCTAAAGCGTGTGAAAAGAATGGCTGCGCCACCATGGGTGAAGACCTTCTTCTTCAAACTTCACGCTGGAGTCTTGCGTGTAAAAACGTGGCAGAAAGAGAAAGGTTTGTATGTTCCATGGGGGGTCGACTGCAACCCGTGTAAAAAGCCCGAAACGGTCGAACATGTGTTTTTGGAGTGTTGGGATGGCATCTTTTTTTGGGACGTGCTCCAGTGAACCCTAAAAAAGGACTTCTCACTGGACGCTCACGGAATCAGGTTTTTACCAATCGAGAGCGACGATGACGACGACGAGAGCGACGAGAGACAATGAGCGAATCGACCTTACGACCTCGTAATGGTTCTGGCTCTGCACGGAATATGTAAATCACGTATGGCCATACGCCATCGCGACGTTGACGCGAAGCGTGCTAAAGAATACTTCGCCGAGTCTATGAGGATGATAACTGAAGTTTGGAGAGCTCAGCCCGACCAGCCTGATTGGCTGCCCGTGATGGAGGACGCTCACAATCCTGAAGCAATTTTAACCGTCTTTCTGCTAGCAAGCTGTCGGCTAGCAGTTTTATCATTGTAGCGTTTGTTTTTGGTTCTGTTTGATGGTGCATGTTTTTTGTCATAGCAAGGCAATAAAGAAAAAAAAAAGTTGAGATGGAGTAGACGTAAAATGCCCGCTTCATGTTCACGCAGTCGGTAGTTCGAATCTCCGTAGGGGCGTTGGATATATTTTTTAAATACTGCCTTTAGCGCTTTTTGGAACTGAAAACTAATATAGAACAAGAGCTATCCGGGGACGCGGAATTGCGCGATTCTTCGCCGCTCTTGCGGGCGTCGGCGACGGAAGCAGCACATCCCCACTGTCGCTTCCAAATACGTCAGGCGCAAGTTCATTCTATTGTGTCCTTGTTTATTCAGGTCTGGCACAGCGAGAGGTTGGTTTCATTTTGCAGCGTGGACCACGAAGGTGGCTTGTTTCGAATATGTATACGTCGTAGAAAAATATCTTTCGCATAACCAATACCTCAATCACAACAACTTGCGTCTTTTATGCGAGTATAAGCCACGCGAAAATGTTAAGTATATTACAAGGCTCTGCGTCGGGAAATGTGTGCCACTCGTGCCTTATAGCAAGAACCTAGGAAAGTTAATGAAACCACGGAAAAATAAACGGTCAGCAATTCCGGAAGAAATAGAATAACTCGTACGGGAATGAAAAAAACCCAGTGCAGCTTCAGAAATACTAGAGACGTTCGTCTTAAGTAGCAGGTAAGACTCACTAGACCAACTAGATGCGAAATGAATTGATATTTTCAAATACAGGTGGTGGGGAGGAGGGCGCTTAGCTATCGTTGTGTACAAATGGGGAGCGAAATCAAGTAATGACCGTTTCAGTAACCACACGCATAAGCTGATCGTTCACTTTTATTTAGGTTTTCGACTTTAACGAACAGCTGATCACTCGGTGGGCACTTTTTTGAAATATACAATAGGTTAGTACAAAAGCGATAAAAGGTGTCGTTGGAAGAGTCGAGTTCCATCTGATAAGGCGCTCTGATGTAACTTTTGTGCTAGATTCTGCAGACTCCGTGTCATATAATGATATTTCGAGGAAGCGTTTAGTCGCGGACGCGGATATAAGCAGATGATATATGTAGCAGATGAATATTTGCGAGGGCTCACCTCGCGACAAGACGACCCAGCAGTAAATTCTTTGTTGTGTGCTTACTCCCGCATATAATTTTGCATTATCCATCGTACTTATTGCGTAAAATGTCCGTGAAATTAATGCCGCATTGGCTTGTTCATGGTAGTGATCAATATCTGAGATATGAAGCGTAACTGGCGTGCTGTGAGGTATGAGTGCTCCGCTAGACTATGTAAGCACACGGAACCGATTTACGTCGTAGTGTATAGCCGTAGCATGAGCATCTGAACTAACGCTGCTTACGGAGGTACTGTTAGTAAATTTCAGGGCAACTGGAATTACAATCAGCTCCATGTATATGCCGGTTTCACGACGCCGGGCTGTGACACACACCTGGCGCTTATGCGGCCCGAATGTACCACACTAAGATCGCGTAAATACACCAGGTTTGCGAACAGAGTGACTGCTCCACATAAATATGTATTTCCAACGCATACAAACGGAAAATATCAGTCGCGAACGTGCCGCAAAAGCAACGGCGACAGTGGTGAGCGGACCGGAGACTCCCGCGATTGCTTTCGAAACGGGCCGCTAGGAGAATTTCAATGGCGCCCCTACAGACCGCGCTCGAGGCGTATAACTCTCTAATGTCTCGTTAGAACGGCCCCCAAGTACCATGTCTTGTCTGGGAAGATTTTTTGGATGATGTTTCGGGTGACTTAGTCGCTTCAGACGATGGTGGGAAGTGACCCGCCGCGGTGCCTCAGTGGCTAAGGCCTTGCGCTACTGAGCAAAAACGCCAGTGTGCACGAGATTTCAGCGCACGTTAAATATCCCCAGGTGGTCAAAATTAATCCGGAGCCCTCCCCTACCGCGCGCCTCATCGCGTGCGTTGCGTCGGCGCGTTAAACTATACAGCAATCAATGCTGGGAAGTGATGTCTCCGTACAAGGCCTGAAGATACGGTGTCTGCGCTAGTTTTCTCTCCTGAACCCTCGGTAAATCAAAGTTTAGGTGAAGGGTAGGCTTTCCAACAGGCGAAAATTTTAAGATGAGCTTGTGCTCAGATGACTTTGATGTGCAGTCCACCAAATCTTTAAGTATCGTTCGCGAGCGGAAACTTTTCATGCGTCAGCGGCGGAGGACGAAAGCTAAGTTGGAAACAGGTCGAGTTCCAAACAGGTCGGAAGCCAAGTTGCAAACGGGCCCATCGTCTTCCAGGCTGTTCCTTCCTAAGAGCGCCATACGGCTGAAAATTTGGAGCTCGCGCACGCTAGTTAAAGATTTGGACGAATGCGCCTCAAGGAGCGCGATCATGTAGTAGATGCCTGGATGTGCACACAATGAGTCCGTTGTCTACAGGACCCTTGGCGGCCTCTCACGGGGGCCGTGGTGTCGGTTTGTGTTACTGCTAGGGCTTTGGCCACCACCTCTACTTCAATGTTGGCATGAGTGGTGCAAGCTTCTTCTGAGTCTAAAGCGTCCGCTCCTGTGGTTTCGTGTCGCCGTCGGCTTCGTTGTAACCAAGCAAACGAAGAGGATACCACAGATAGACGAGCTGGAGCCAGCACAAAAGCAGGGGAGGAAAGTGTAGCGAACGTGTGAGGGGGAGGGCGGTATGCCGAGGCTGCGCTAGACACACCCGGCGGCGGCGACTCGCTGCGATATAACGCCAGGGTAGCGCGCGCCATCGTACGTTCCCTAATGACGCCATCACTCCCCGAGACGCAGCAGCTATGCGGCACTACCCAGGACGTTGCAGTTCGCGCTGCGCTGATATTTCGCATTAGGAAGTAGCGTAATCGTCAGCCAATTTTTCGCCAGACTGATCAAATTTTGCAAGTATCAGTGACGCTAAGTCGTTTTGTTTCTTGAGAAAAGACAAGGCTGAAAAGAGAAAGGGAAATCCTGCCGCTGACATCCCTGTTTCTTTCGAAGTATATTTGTGCTTTTTTTTCACATAATGTGCTACTATTCTACTATGTGCTATGTGCTACTTTTCACATAACCTTCAGGCAAATCGCGACCTTTTGGAAGCATTTCATGATATATTGGTAACTGCAAATAGAGTCAAGGATGTGCCGAAACACATCTTGTCGGGATGCACGCTCGAGAATAAACAGCTAGGATGCCGAGCACAAGAATAAATGCGTCGGTTCTCCAAGCGATCTCCCTTGTCAATAAGAAAAGCGCAAATTGTTGTGTTCCGTAGCGCTCCCGACACTACCGAAGCTTACTGCGATACACTGGTTCAGACATCCCGCGTTCCTACTCTACGCGTGCTTCGTTGTCGTCGTCTGTATTTGGAAGGATTACCAAATGCTGAATTCGTGGAGCTCCTCAACTGGCCTCTCAGTGTCCCCCCTAAGGATGGCCGGTGTAACCCACGTGGCTCCTCTATAACATTCTTGTATCCTTGACAATCAGCAAGTGTGTTATCCAGAAACACTTATCTGCGCAAATAACATTGCAGCTATCTTGCATGTTTGCGATTAAGACATGTTAGAATGATTGTATCGCGCATAGGTGGCGCATAAGCGATAGCGGCCACTAAATTAGAGCTTCACACGGAGGCTGTAACCCTATCGTCGGCGAGCGCCCTGCCGAGTTTAAAAATATCCCCACTGCACTTCCTTTCCTTTTCCTTTCTCGCAAACCACAACCACCTCCACTTATCGTCGGGGTGTATGTATGGTGACCGCCAGCTGTTGCGTGGTGAATGACACCGCTTAGTTTTAAAAAGTGCGCTTCAGTTAAGACATTTAATCGTCTTCAATTCCGATTCAGCTATAGCACCGCTCCATTACAAAGCAACGTTTGACAACAAGACGAAAAAAAAAATGGCGCCAATCCACGCTGTGAAGGCGGTTGCAGTGCGAAGCTGTAAACGACACCTACCACGTCACTTGAGTTCACACACGTTGCATACCCCCCATCACGCTCTTCACGTCCCTGTCTCACTCCTCTCTTGACGAATTGAACGGAGGTTTGGCAAATGCAATTAGAATTTACCGCCTTCGCAGTGCTCGCGTGCCTCCTGCCTGAACAGCGTGAGCGGGAGTTCTGTTCTTTTTTTTTTTTTTGCTTGCTTTCATGTGGCACGGGCCGGCACCATACTGCGCAGTTTGGAACGCGCCGTTTCTGGCGACCACTTTCGACGGGCGAGGAAGAGGCGAACACCGCGTCTTTGGCTTCATCTCACTCACTGCTTGCCCCTCATTGTTGCTCCTTTCACCATCACCACCGAAGGGCACCCTCCCCCTGCCCAGACGCTGAACCCAAACACCGGTCTGTCGCCTCCTTCTGCACGTCTGGGCGTAGAAACTGAACGAAAGGTGCGGGGAATTCTGAAAGACCGTTTCTCACAGTTTGCGCTCCCGGGTGAAGGCATGTCTTGCCCCTCTCTTTCTTGCCTCAACAAGCCCATTCTGGCGACCTATTAGTTACCTATTACCTATTAGTACCGCAATGGTACCGCAATCTTGGAAGAACGCGAACATCATCCCAATCCATAAGAAAGGCGACATGAAGGACTTACTTACTGTCAGTCGTCTACAAGGTATTTACCAAGGTAATCGCTAACCGAATCTCTGCAACCTTAGATTTCAGTCAACCTAAAGAACAAGCAGGGTTCCGTAAAGGTTATTCAACAATGGACCATATTCACACGATCAATCAGGTGATAGAGAAGTGCGCTGAGTATACTGAACCCCTATATATAGCCTTCATAGATTATGAGAAAGCATTTGACTCGGTCGACACCCTAGCAGTCATTCAGGCATTACGGAACCAGGGGGTAGATGAGCATTATGTATAAGAATACTAGAGGATATCTACAGTGGGTCTACAGCTACCATCCTCCATAGGGAGAGCAGTAAAATACCTATAAGGAAGGTGATCAGACAAGGAGACACAATCTCTCCAATGTTATTCACAGCATGCTTACAAGAAGTATTCAGAACGTTGGATTGGGAACAGGTGGGAGTAAGGGTTAATGGAGAATACCTCAGTAACCTCAGATTTGCTGATGACGTTGCCTTGCTAAGTAACTCGGGGGACGAATTGCAAAGCATGCTTTCCGCACTGGGCGAACAGAGTAGAACCGTGGGCCTGAAAATTAATATGCACAAAACTAAAGTAATGATCAATAACCTCAGGACAGCACAGCGGTTTGAGATAGGTGGCGAGGCAGTGGAAGTGGTAAGCGAATATATCTACTTAGGCCAAGTTGTGACCCCAGATCCCAACCATGAGGCAGAGATAATTAGAAGGATCAGAATGGGGTGGGGTGCATATGGAAGACATTCTCAGATAATGAATAGCAGCCTACCATTGTCGCTGAAGAAGAAAGTGTATGGTAAGAAGAAAGAAAAGTATGGGTAAGTGTACGGAGTGGGTCAGAGAGCAAACTGGTGTTAAAGACATATTAGTAGAAATTAAGAAGAAGAAATGGACGTGGGCAGGGCATGTAATGCGAAGGCAAGATAACCGCTGGTCATTAAGGGTAACAGAGTGGATCCCTAGAGAAGGCAAGCGTTGCAGGGGGCGGCAGAAAGTTAGATGGGCAGATGAGATCAAGAAGTTTTCGGGGATAAATTAGTCACAGTTGGCACAGGATCGAGGTAATTGGAGAATAATGGGAGAGGCCTTTGCCCTGCAGTGGGCGTAGATAGGCTGGTGATGATGATGATGATGATGACCTATTAGTGTTTTCTACCTTTAGCGATATAGGTAATACCCGTCCCTGGACGCCGATGGTGTCCAGATTCCCTCCCATAAAGTATGTCATTGATATTATATTCCCTGTCCTTACCCATATTTATGACTTAATACTACCCACAGGCATATTTCCCAAACAAATGCTGAATTCGCGTGTCGTTCCTGTCTTCAACCACGGTGATAAGCCGGCACTGAACAATTATCAACCCATTTCGATCATTCTAGTGTTTTCGAAGGGCACAGGCAAATTAATTCAGTTCAGTTAAGATTGCTATCATTTTTTAACCGCCACAATTTGTTACAAGACTTTCAACATACATTTATGAAGCATCGCTCTAACGAAACAGCCCTGTAGACTCAAAAAAGAAATAACTATAGAAGCCTTCCATCACCAACAAATGGCTTGAGGTATATACGTTGATTTCTCCAAAGCATTTGACTTAATCAATCATTCCATCTTTGGCAAACTAGAAAACTGCAGTCTGCGTGGAAAATCGCATGCCCTTCTAAAATACCTTTCAAACAGAACACAGTGCGTGGATAGCAACAATGTAACATCTTCGAGGACGCCGGTTTTGAAGGTGTGCCACAAGGAAGCATTCTAGTGTCAATATTATTTTTGATATACATAAATAACATTGTAGTTGAAATGAAATCGAGGCTTCGACGGACGCCCGTCTGGTCGGGAATGACACTGAAGTACATAATAAAGAATACGCCGACCACCAGACAAAATAAAACAATGACGTTTCGGCACCCCGAACGGGAGCCTTGTTCATACTAAAAGCAGAGACACTAAAAGCTAAGAGTTTAAGTAGTATGAAGCACGTGACCTAAACACCTTGCGTAAGCGGGGGGAAGATTGCCGTCAGTGCGGTTCAGGGTGTTTTTGTTCGTCTGTATCATTATGGATTCAAGATACAGCCTAGAGGCGAAGTCCTTCTCGGTGGCGACAACACGTGCCTTGCCCCAGTCTATCTCATGGTTAGACGATTGTGCATGTTCCGCGAGGAAATTAGTGGACACTTTCCCTTTCTTTACGTCATTACAATGCTCTTTTAACCGTCTTTCAAAATTTCCAGATTCCCCTACGTATAATCTATCACAGTTCACGCATGGTATAATCTATCACAGTTCACGGTACAGCCACGGGGGCGTCAATTTCGGTAATAGCCTCCAATTTGACAATGGAGTCTGTAGAACGACGAGCGCTTTCGTTCTTCGCTCCAGCCCCGAAGATTTTCCTTCGCTACTTTGACGATTGCTTTTGCATAATTAAGAAAGAAAATTTGGACTCATTTGCGCATCTATTTAACTGCATTGAAGATTCGATTCAGTTCACAGTGGAAACGTTCTGGACGTTCTAATCAAACCGGATGGTACTAAACTATCTTTCGCTGTTTTTTTTTTTTTTTTTTGTAGAAACAGCACGCACACGGGACGTTACTTGAACTTCAGGTCGGTGCACCCTGCAGCGCACAAGAGGTCCATGGTGTCTTCTTTAATGCAACGTCCCCGCACTATCTGCTCCACGGCTGCCGACCACTCGGCTGATGTCCAACGTGTACGTCGCGACCTGTCTGCAAGCGGCTACCCGGATTCCTTCGTGACTTCGGTGGAAAATAAGTTGGATCGCGCCTCTGCAGCCTCACAGAGATGCTCAAAAAGATGCAGCATTCCGTATGTGCCGGGAGTGAGTGAGACTTTGGCCCGAGTCCTGCGCACGTATGACGTGCAAATTGCCCACGTTCCTACTCAGAAGCTAAAGACGCTCTTAGTGAAAGTGAAAGATAGGTTACCGAAAGAACGATTTCCCGGTGTTGTATATGAAGTGCCACGCACGAACTGTGATAGATTATACATAGGGGAATCTGGAAATTTTGAAAGATGGTTAAAAAAGCATTGTAGTGACGTAAAGAAAGGAAAAGTGTCCACTAATGCCCTCGCGGAACATGCACAATCGTCTAACCATGAGATAGACTGAGGCAAGGCACGTGTTGTCGCCACCGAGAAGGACTTCGCCTCTAGGCTGTATCTTGAATCTATCATGATACAGACGAACAAAAACACTCTGAACCGCACTGACGGCAATCTTCCCCCCGCTTACGCAACGTGTTTAGGTCACGTGCTTCATACTACTTAAACTGTTAGCTTTCTGTATCTGCTTTTAGTGTGAACAAGGCTCCCGTTCGGGGGTGCCGAAACGTCATTGTTTTATTTTCTCTGGTGGTCGGCGTATTCTTTATTATGAACATTGTAATTGCACAGACAACGGCGTATTTGTTTCATATGCTGATGACACGACAATTTTTTTACAGGAAATTTGGAAACAGAGATACAAGTGAAGGCCAACAAAATCCTGTCTGACATAAATGCTTGCGCCTCGGTGAATTCTTCAGAAATAAACCTTTCAAACACACAAGTTATTTTGTATACGACTAAGAAAAAACCCCGAAAAAGAAGCTGAATTTATTTCTCGCCTCTTAGCAGTTGCAAATGCCGAATTCAGTTAGTAGTGTTGGCGTGCATTTCTCGAAGCACCTTGCATGGAATGAACATGTTAATAACTTGCATTCAATGTTGTCACCCGCAATTAGTGTCCTTGCACGTATGCGACGCATGCTCCCTACAAAGGTAAAAATTATGATCTACAATGGAATAGTATCATCTTTGTTGCAGTACTGCAACATAACGCGGTGTACTACTGGTGTCACAGCGCTGCGCAAGCTGTATTTACTGCAGAAAAGAGCCATACGTCATATTTCGGCCGTGCATTATACTTCTTCTACAAAAACATGTTTCCCCTACACAAAATTCTTCCGGTGTTTTATTTGTACGATTATCGGTTGATATTGTGCTACAAAGCTTTAGTTAAGTACGGTCATCATCATCATCATCATCATCATCATCATCATTCTCATCACCAGCCTATCTACGCCCACTGCAGGGAAAAGGCCTCTCCCATTAATCTCCATTATCCCGGTCTTGCGCTCACCGCGACCAATTTATTCCCGCAAACTTCTTCATCTCATCTGCCCATCTAACTTTCTGCCGCCCCCTGCAACGCTTGCCTTCTCTAGGGATCCACTCTGTTACCCTTAATGACCAACGGTTATCTTGCCTTCGCATTACGTGCCCTGCCCACGTCCATTTCTTCTTCTTAATTTCTACTAATATGTCCTTAACCCGCGTTTGCTCCCTTACCCACTCCGCTCTCTTCTTGTCCCTTAAAGGAGCCATGAAGAGAAAACACAAGTTTGGTTCATTCAAAAGATTGTCTCGTTAGAATCATACTGACACCACGTTTAACGTAAACTTCGCTCAAATAAGCTACATAATTAGGAAAAACGGGAATGGTCATGCGACCCACCAGCTCATTTCCCGCAACAGAACCTATGTCGTCACATGAGCTAAGCTCTGCGATTGGCGGAGGCTGGCAGAAGCAGACGCAAATTAGGTAGAACTTACAAACTAGACGAACGAGCGATTTGCGCTTAAATTTAGGGCACATTCTTTACAAAGCAATAAGAATGATGGGACAAACAGTGGAAGTCACGAAAGCACATGTAAACATAGAAGTACTGATGCGTTCTGCTGTTCGTACTGCGCACAGCATGCATGGTTTAGCTGCACAGCACTACGGGGCTTGGGGTTGTCTCAGACGACACAGGCCGATTGACGCAAGCAACGGTGTCTTACGTGACCCCATTTGTCGAGCGAGCACTGTTTCAGGGAACGAATATTTTCTCCCAGAACAAAAACAAGCCAGGTTTCAATGCGGGCAAAAACAAACCAAACGCTTGCCACAGTATGGTGGCGCCATCTAGGTTACGGAACGTAAAGAAACGCGGGAACAAACCAACACCGCTGTACAGGGTGGAGACAACCTTTGAACGGTCCCGTGCCGCCGCAATTGGGCCAACGGGCTCAACGCGTTATTCTTTTCGTTTCCCACGAGACCTAGCAACGCGAAACAGACAATATGATTCAAACTTCTTCAGTAAACCGCGTTGCGGCGATAATTTTAGCGCGGTTTTGACACAATGACTTGCTTCGGCGGCGAGCGAGCAACCGAAAATGGCGGCGCCAGCGTATACGTGTCTCTACCCTGTACGGCTGATGCGTGAATGAAGGTATTCTAGGCTGCAGAGCGGTCGGTTCCAGTGATGTCACTTGGGACCACGAAAAACGCACGATTGAGCGGGAAAATCAAAATTTTAACCTAAATTGTTTAATTTCTCAGTGAATAAAGCACCGTTTGTATCCGGACAAGCGCTGGGGGCACTATAAAACACGAAATCTTTCGAATAAAACCAACTTGCATTTTCTCTTCATGGCTCCTTTAACGTTACACCTATCATTTTCTGTTCCACTGCTCGCTGAGTCGTCCTCAATTTAAGTTGAACCCTCTTAGTGAGCCTTCAAGTTTCTGCCCCGTAGGTGAGTAGAGGTAAGATACAGCTGTCACACACTTTCTTCTTCAGGTACAATGGTAGGCTGCCATTCATTATCTGAGAATGCCTGCCGATACCATAATAGAACTTGCTAAAAGGAAACTCAAATGTCCGTCTAAACACAAATAAAGAAACTTGGGCTGTACCCACACCTCGAACCACTTATGATGAGCAATCTCTGTATTACAAACTAGCTTCCTTGCTAAATTTGTTAAACGAAGAAGATTTTTATCCGTCGTAGAATCCAAGCTATCTCATCAAACGCTTCGCCCAAGCTCGTTTCATCTCGGGAATAGTACATGCCTCGAAGTTTATTCCCTTTTCCTTTAGATTGCTGCTTTTAATGTTCACGTCACTTCATGAGTATGCCTATGAAATTTTCTCTACTGTTTTAGCGTTATGTTACAAAATTTTGTATTACTCCATACTATGTAACGCACTGAACAATTTGGAGGCGCTAAACAACGGGGACGAGAAGAACGCGTAGACACAGACACGGTGCCACTTCCAACTAAACTTTATTATTAAAAACCCTAGGTTAAATACACTGTTCTGACGTCATGAAAACGTCACACCAACAATGTGTGCAAACCTACACGTGTCCATCTAAGAACGCGAGTTGTTTCACGTGTAGGTTTGCACACGTTGTTGGAGATACATTTTCATTACGTCAGAACAGTGTATTTAACCTAGGGTTTTTAATAATAAAGTTTAGTTGGAAGTGGCACCGTGTCTGTGTCTACGCGTTCTTCTCGTCGCCGTTGTTTAGCGCCTCAAATTATTCAGTATGTTCAACCAACTAGCCCTGGCCAGGCTTTTGTTACTATTTAACACTTGTCAATTTATTTTGTACTCATTGTTCGTGATTGACCATCATGCTGCTGTTTGCTAACTTGTAACGGGGTCGGGACCTCGTCAATCTCCTCGAGCTTTTATACCCGTGCTCCTCCTTTTCTAAGGAAGTAAAGCTGTTTGATTGATTGATTGATTGATTGATTGATTGATATTGATTGATTGATTGATTGATTGATTGATTGATACGACAAAGCAATAAAGCCCTCCAGAAATTTCGATATCAGGAAAACAGACTGGGGCGCTGTCAAAACAGCACACGACGAAAGGGCACGCGACAGAAGTGCACCGACATAACAGCACGGCGTCAAAAGGGCACCCGACAAAACAGCACGTGTCAAAACAGCACGGCGTCAAAAGCGCACGCGACGGAAGAGCACATCGACAAAACAGCGCAGCGACAGAAGGGCACGATATTATGGAATGCCTGAACTGGGCGATTGGTTAGATTTTAAAGCGTATACAAGCATTATAGAGGGTGGAAGATGCTCTGTAGGAGTTTCTCTTCACGTTCCGCTACTCTTTCTCGAAAAACATGTTCCGGCTTTAATTTTTACACTATGTAGGATGTTTTAAATGAAAACGGCGAAAGCCAGGGCTGTCATTTGGTAAAACTATTCAGACACCGAGAGAAAACGAAGCTTGGGTAGAACTAAAAAATTCAAAAAGGAAAGACGAAAGGTTGGGCTATATGAAACTCGAAATGGCTTTTGTTTCCTTTTCAACATCAAGGTTTATAGAAACGATCCCTTACACTAATCGTTTTTGAAGTAGCCCTTCAATATTGGGGGTAATATCAGAGTATAGTAATAACAAAAAAATAATAATAACAAGCTATTGCCTTGAGACCCCCTTACAAAACTTTTTGGAAGTCTCTGCGTATCACAGTTATTTCGATTCTATTCAAATATTTTCCAGTCTTGCTGTTCCGATTGAATGTAGAGGTGCCACAATATGTGGAAGTTCTCTCCCACCTTATGTGACTCGGCGTTGCCTACAGATTTTTCTTGTTTAAAAAATGGCACAGCTTGCACTGCAAGGGAAAAAAGCAGAGCTGGCGGACTATGAGGCGAAAGGTTTTTCTTGTTGAGTGGATTTCCTTACCAAAAAAGGGGCCTAATTATCCGGGAAACTGATGGCTGGGAGGGGGGAAATGCACCTTCGGTGCGGCTCCTTTTCAGGGGCTCATCATGTTTGGGGTGGTTTACGATTTACTATATGGCATGTAAAAGAAGCAGGGGACGGGGGTAGTTTCTCCTCTAACCTTACCCTGATAGAGAGGTCCCAGAGAACCCTACCTGGAAAACAGACAGGGATCTCATCGGCCGGAGCTTGAGAACGGCTCTGACTGCCATGGTTTGTCGTTTCTTACCTTCAACCTATAAACAGATTGTCACGGTAGGTTACAAAAGTATGTTTGAGGGCTCGGGGTTCACGGTGTCGCCAATACCGTCACCAAGATTACTCAAGGTGCCCCGTGCAGGGCTCAAGTGGTCTTACACTAACTACTGTTTCCCGGGGCTGACTGCTCTGCAAATTCGTTTGTTTCTCCTCCTCGTCGGCTTTCGCATTCCTACACGCAAGTAGTTTTAAGTGCCCCAGTTGAATTTTTTGCGCAACCGCGCTGAGCATTCCAGATTCTCTATTCATTCATTAACCTACGTGATCATTGCAACTTTACTTGAGCCCACAGTGTTGAGTCCAGACAACAATTGCGCTTCCAAGTATGGGCCTTCGTTACAGGAATCACTCCTGACCGCGCGCTGCACCCCACCTTGGGAGCGGTTTTAATAGATTTCTTTCTCTCCTCCGGTCGCTGGTCGATTGATTAAAGGAAGCACATTACGATTGCAGAGGGACGTACGTCGCCGTTCTGGAACCAGCGGCCCGTCAGAGCAACCACGACGGTGCTGCGGTGGCCCGTCTTAACTCGAGCACTGGCCCACACAGAGAGCCTGAGGCAGTCCTCGGAGCCCAGAGCCGAGCCGTTGATCCACTGGCTGCAGGGGCTCCCGGCGTCGTGGCCTATCCAAACGCCGTCTGGGAACCTGTGGCGTGGGAGGAAAGCATTTAGTCACTCTTCATGATGGCCTCGCGATTTACCTGCTCACCTGGGGGCCCGGTCCTCATACCGCGTCTTTTAATATAGCATACAGGCTACAAAAGAAATAATGCTTTCGCAAGGAACTGGGGCCAGATACTATCGTTCCATGGCGTCATTATTACCGAAGGAAGCATGCTAAACTTTATCTCAAGACGCACGCTTTTCGATATGGGCAGTCGAATGAGGCCCCATTCGAAAGCCGGAACGTATGAAAGTTGACAGTTTGTTGACTCCTACAAATGATGGTCACAAAACCAAATACATATAGGCGACGGGCTCATAGTCGAGGCTGTGCCGGATCTATCGGTTTGTTGTTACAGATGAAAATTACACTGAACGCAGCTAAGATCAGATTACATCGTCGCACACTTTGCACTGACAGAAAAAAAACGAGAAAGAGACACACAACCCAATGCGCCGGCCTACACATATCATCACGGAGTGTAATGCAAAAAACCAACCAAGGGAATTTTGAGAAAAGTGAACAGTTTAAACCACCACGCACTGGAGCGTAATCTCAAGAGAATTGCAATCATAAGTAGCAAAAACAAACATAAATGCATTGACTAAATTAGACTAAAATGAAAAGAAAGCGTTAAAAAGGTAAAAAACACAAATGAAAAGTCAGAAATTGTACACCACTAACAGAGCAGTCTTGAAAAATTACATTTTCTAGGAAACACCCAGCAACAATAGTGCGACCAGTAATACTAAACAAGCCTGAAATTTACAATTGGATGTGAAAAAGCAATAATTCAAAACTCCAGAAGAGGCTTTTGCAGTTGCGTTTTAAATATTGGTAAAGATGATACTGATTCCAGTGCGTCCGGCCGGTCATTCGGGTTTGAAACAGCTCAAATAGGCAAAGTCACTTTAGCGCAATTGATGGAAACTAAATGTAGCAAATAATTATAATTTGCAGAGAATCGAGTCAGGAATTATCATTCCGAAAGTTTCAACAACAATATAACTATGTTATATTAAAAGAGTTCGTGAACTGACAAGAAATTATTCGGAAGGTCTTTGTGCATCTGCGCCCCTATCTCAGCGTTTCCGCAGCTTCCACCAGAGAGACAAGTCCTAGGCATACCGAGGGCTGTCAGCTATTCAGGTGGTTCGCAAATCACGACCGAACCTGGTGACCGGCACGGGGTCCGCGAAGCGCCTCTCGCCAGCCGTGTCCAGGGCGTACGGGATGCCGAGGAACTGGTTCAAACTGCCGCCACTCGCCGTCTTAATGCGGGTGCCGTACACGACACCTGCGCTAGTAGAAAGCACAGGGTCGCTGCCAAGCGCGGCCAGGGCCTTCCACGCCGCCGCAACGCAGATGACCAGGACTGCCACGCACAGGCAGTAGGTGCCGCAGAGCAGGAACCTGCGTGGGTCAAAAAAAAAAAAAAATTCGTTGCGTTACTTGTGTTACCCTTAAGAAGACATGGAGGCAAAAACCCGAGTGGGATGCCCGTGAGAAAATTAACTCGGGGTATTTTGAACGTCCACCGTCGACACATCGTTCTTTCTCCCCCGCCGTGTACGCTTATACAGACGTACACACAAATTCACTTTGTCATTCATACTTTCCTTCTTTATTCCTCCTGATTGCTCACGGCATTTAGCTATTAAACTGTTCGCTTGAATACGTCGAATAATTTGCTAAGTCATCCTTCATACTCCCCTTAAAAATCCTGGGCCATCTCCACTCACGTGAAATTTGGGGAGGGGCGAAGCATGCAGCGTAGAAGTGTATTCGAAGGTTGTAAGTCTGTTTTGCCACACGGCGCGCGCTGATTGGGTGCCGGAGCAGCGCCGGTAGGAGGAGAAATCTCAAGCTTGCTGAGGCGGTGGCACCCTGTTTTGCGTTGAACCCGATTTAAGCAATTTGCATGCTCCATCTGTGCAAGTTTGGGGTAGTGGCACGGGTCATCCCAAGTGCAGTGCAATGCCTGCGCCTTGCCCTAGGGCTCGTCAAGAGGTTTATTTGTCCAACGAAGCAGATACATAACATGCCTGGATGGAACTATGCGTCACGTAACAAAGACACAAAAACAGCAATCCAGAAATGGCTGCCGCTGGCCTACATAGAAGTTCTAACATTTGTACCACGCAGGGCACAATATAGACAGTGTAAAGTTAAGTTGCCGAAACGCGAACAGTAACTTCAGGGTCGAAATACCCCGAACGTTGGTTGCAGTGCTACAGCCTTACATCATTACAGGTACACGCATAATAAATTGAACACTGCTGATAACTATGCATTGTTTTAGTATGGTAACAAGGCTAATATTCTACAATTCGTATTTCCAAACGTGCATTGTTCACCTTGATGAAGCGGCACGACCAACGCAGGAGGAACGCCTCTTCCCCCAGCGTGGCGAGCTCCGCTTCCAGGTGTTCGAACAGGCGCGTGCGCATGCGCAGCAGCATTGGGAACACAGCCTTGTGACGCCGGGACCGGGGGGCCGCGACACCACGACGCCTCCATACAAACAGCGCACCCACACGTAACAAAAACGTCACTGGGGCATCGCGCGATTTTGTGCGCGTCACCCTTAGGGCGTAATTTAGGCCATCCTAGACATCAGACGTCTCCAAAACCGTCCTTGCTACTGAACACTGAAGGATTGTGTGTCACAAAGTTTCATTTTGTCCGTATTGAGGACAGCGCGCTGACGGTGTTACGCCCCACGCTGTCCAAGTGGTCATTGTGGGGCAAAACACCCAACCGCACTCCCACCCGCTGGGAGGACCGAAGAAGTGAGCTGTCTCCAGCGCGCCTTTTTAGAGGGCGCTTTCTTCTCCGCAGTGCATTCCGCCACAGCAGGTTGTTCGGAAAGTATACTTGGGGAAATGTCCGAGATTTCCAAGTCTGGAATCTGTGTTGACAGTTCCCGAAAGGTTTTCGTGACATAAGCGTAGAACGGCGGCGGTTCCTCTGCCGAAGGGCCGATGTAAGGTTCCCTGTAAAAGACGCTTCTCGATGTGCCAAGCAAGTAGTTTAGAAAGCTGCTTCCTATGTAGTCCGGGTATCGCGTCAGATCTACAAATCCACTCAACGCCAGCACGCTCAAATTGTCGATATGCATGGGAGCCTGTATCCCCCCACACTGGTTGGGAGCCGCATGAAAGCCCAAGCCACCCTTTCGTTTCCACGGTGAGCAACGAGGCCGGCCCGGCACTAAGCTAGAATAACTTTTCTTACTTCGACGGACCATCTGACCCGTTCAGGCCTACCGTCGAGAGCAGGTGGGTACGTGAGTGTAACACAAATTGTAACCCGTCTACAAACAACTTCTGCGTTTGCTTGACGATTGCTGAAGCGGACAGGGGGAATTCCGCTAATCTTTAAATTATGTTAGTTTTGTTTCAAACCGGTTTTTATTGATTATAGACTTTTTTTAGTAAGCGTTATGTTCAAGCGCAAGGCGTTGGCAAACCAGTGCCGCAGGTGATTTAGTGCCGTGACTGCAAGAGACGACAGGAGACCACCGACTGCTTCAGCCCCTAAGGTGCTTCGCCCCTAAAACCCACGTGTTTAAGCAACAACAAATATCGTGAAGTAATCTGTAACCACACATGCGCCAAAACAGCCAACCATCCGCGCGGATGTTGGCAGGTTGATAGCAGCGTAACCGATCTTTATGAAGCTGTTATCAGTATTCTTGCACCACGTAGTAAGCACTCGTCCTGTGTAGTTCCTCTCTTTCTCCTACGTTTTTTAAAGCAAAGCTTTTTACCTCTACCCCCCAGGTTCTTTAGCGACCGTTGTTGTCGACAGAAAACTCCCGCGAACAATTAAAAGAATTGACGACTGGCACCGCCAGGAATCGAACCTTGAACTAATATCGTAATAAAGCCAGAGCCAGTTGTCTTACTGATTTCGCTACGAGCCCACGCGGAGACGGGGAGGGCAGGTGGTGGACTCATCAAGCACATCTACGGGTTTACCCCCCTGCATTCTCGCTGAATGCCACGTGATTGCGTCACGCGGCCTTACACGCCGCTGTGCGCTCCGTCCACGGAACGTCTAGCGGCCCTGAGCGCCTTGCGTGTGTGCTAGGAGAATGAATGATTTTGCTTTATTTAAAGGAGGCACGAAGCCCTTTGGGGAAAGGAGGTAAGTAGGGAGGGGATGAAGGGGGATACCACTAGTGTTCATTGTGAGATCATAGGTCCTTTCGTGGGCGTCTTCGTTCTTCTGTGCCGCCTAAAAAACACATGGTCAGGCTCGATCTATACTACTTTCTAGAGACCACTCTCTAGTGCGTATCGGCCTATTGCTCCGAGTAAGGATGCGTTACTCCGGAATAGCTGTAAGTGCGCGTGAGCGTCAGATGGCAGTGGCCATTTATCAAGCAGGGCGGCTCTACCCTTGTCGAATGTCGTACAGTGCCAGATTAAATGACACCAGTTAGGCGTTTTAGCCTGCCCACAAAAGGTACACGTGCGTGGCGATGTGAGCGAAGTGGTGCAGTTAAACCATTTTCGGGTTACGTCTGGAGTATATGCAGATTTTGCGTAGGCCTTGTTAACTAAAATTTCTTGTTGACGTCTGAGGGCGATTCCAGCAGGCAGGAAGCCCTGAGGGGTAATGTCTGGGAGGCAATTACGGCTTTCTTGTTGCAAGCGTTGGCGCTGCAAATACCATGTTAGTGGACTAGGCGTTGGTGGAGGGTTGGAAATCATGGGAGGAAAGGTTAGGAGGCACTCCCTTGCAGCGTCATGGGCTTGCTGATTTCCATCTGCTGCAACCGTGTGACCAGGTGTCCACGCAAGTCGAACAATCGTGCCTTGTTGCTGGAGGGTCTGTATTAGTGCTATGATGTGATTGGCAGTTGAATTGTAAGTGTAGGCCTTGTTGAGCTCGTGTAACGCTGTATGAGAGTCCGTAATTAGTCTCAACTTGGTGACGTTACTTGGTGCAGAGCGTTGCAGTTGTTAAAGCACCCCGAGTGATCCAAGCAGTTCAGCTTCTTTGGCGACGCCGTAGGTGTGCGCAATTTGGCGGCGGCCATATAGCGCAGGGGGTTCAGGGCATACCCAGGAAATGGCCGCTTGCGTACCGTCAAGTGAGGTATCTGTGAAGATGTCCCATTCATCAGGACCTTTGTCTTGCTTAAGTTTGCGTATATATCGTTCCGGTACAGCCGTGTTGCGTCTTGGGATTGGTTTCCGGCGCACGATACCGGTTGCTCGACGATCCCAGGGTGGGATTGAAGGGGGTATTAGCCTGGGATCAACTTCGCTGTTTTGCAGAACCCATTGTCTCAGTGCTTGGCCTTGCCGTGTGAGGTCAAGGCGTTGCTGGTGCTTAAGTTGCGTTTCCTCCACTATGCTTGGGAGTGGCGGCAGTTGAGCGGCCTGTTCGAGGATATCAATGCGGGTATGTTTAGGGAGCCCATTGATTGTCCGCATTGTTGCACGGTACAGAACATTGAGGTCCCGATATGTTTTTATGACAGAATGTATGCGGGTATTCTATAAGTGATTCTGCCGACTGTCACCGCGCGCTCATGCGTAAAACAGGCCCGTTGGCTGGATACGCCGAATTTGCTTGATATGCGGGAAATTAGGTGCATTGTCTGTCGCCAGGTTGTGCATAGGGTACGAATCTATGCGTTGGGACTGTTGCAGCTGCTAAGCCGGACGCCGAGAAGTTGGATTGTTCCGTTTTTCGAGGTTAAAGTTTCAGTGCCTGTTCGAAGTGTCAGTTGTTCGGCCGTTTTTGTTAGTCGCCGTCTATCCAGGAATTCTGTGTTGCTGGGTGAAAGCTCCAAACCAAGTTCTGCGAGGGAATTTTCAAGGCTGAATACTGCTGCCTGTAGTTCAGTTTGCATGTGCTCTTTGCAATTGTAATCAGCCGCTTCCGTCCAGACGACAATATCATCGGCGTAAATAGCAAATCGGGCTGAGGTGTTTCGCTCCAGTGTGCGAGCCACTCTGTTTATTGCCTAGTTGAAGACAAGTGGGCTGCGTATTGATCCTTGGGGAGCTGCCCTATCAAGAAAGAAAGTTTGAGGTGTACACTGGGAGCTCTTGCTGTGGAAACGAATTGGTCCAGGAAGCTGCATATTCAGTTCAGAGCTCACTGACTGGGGAACGCAGCTGCAAATTCTTGAAGAATGACATTCAGGCTGACGTTGTCAAATGCCTGGCGCATATCGACAGCCAGAAGGTAATCAGATAAGTGTTTTCAAGATTTTCCATTAATTACTCGGCGAAGTAGCCAGATGTAGTCATGGGTACTCAGTTTGGTGCGGAAGCAGGTTTGGGAAGGATGTGACCAGGCCGTTTGCTCGAGATGGTATTGCAGCCGGTTGTTGATGAGTCTCTCGGTGAGCTTGCAAATAGTAGGTGCGAGGGCAATCAGTCGAAGGTTTTCAGGTTGACGAGAGTCTTTTCCAGGCTTAGGAATGAGATGAATGATGGTTAGCTTCAGGTGTTCGTTCACCGTTCCTTCCTCCCAGGATTGATTTATTGTACAAAGAAGAGCTTCTTTAGCGGCTGTAGGCATATTACGTAGACCTTGCCAAGTAATACCGCCATGGCCAGGGGCAGAGTACGGCTTCCCTTGCCCCGGGGCTAAGACAAGCTCGTCCATAGTGAAGGGTTGCTCCAGGTTTTCTTGTTGGTTGGGGATTGTGAGACGAGTTAAGGGAGGCAAGTGGTCCGGTAGGCAAGTTGCGTGGGGGAAGAATGTACGGATGACTTTGTCCTTCACTATGAGGGGCTTCGCTTGCAACATTAACTCCACCCTAATGGGAATCTTGATTTTTGACTTCCGAGCAAGACAGCGGAAATGCCTTATAGTTTTGACAAGCTTTTTTCCTTCCCTAAACTGCCACATAGGTCTTACAAAAATTACAGGAAGCTCACACCAATGCATGACATCTCACTTCCAGTACGCCAATGTGCTAAAGCCTGTGGCCTCCAGTGTTCACGTAAAAAATCACAGCTACTTGTCGTCCGCCCTCACGCCGAACGACGCATCAAGGAACTCATTCAAACACTCCTTGATGGCCAGGCCATCACTCCAAGCCCCAACATCAAGATCCTGGGCCTACATCTCCAGGCCAACACCAAGACTGATGCATCCTTGCAGCGCCTCAAACACAGCATAAATAAAATTATACACGTGATCAGGCGAGTTGCCACCAAGAAGCAAGGCCGCAAGAAATCCGATACCTTTCGATCGATTGAAGCTTTTGTCCTCTGGAGAATCACTTACGTCAACCCCCTCTCTTTCTTCTCGGTAAGGAGGACATAAAGATGCTTTATATAATGAATAGAAACGCGGTTGAGCAAGCCATTGGTCTTCACAAGAGTGTGTCCACAGAGAGACTGCTTAGGACGGGGCTCTACAACACGGTGGAAGAGCTGGTAGAGGGCCATCTTTCTGTCCAGAAGCTCCGAACGAGAATAACTGCGGCGGGTCGCCGCATCCATCACCAGGTTGGCTGGGCAGCACAGAATGTCACTCCGCTTGATGCACTCCCGCACCCTTGGCGACAATAACTAAAGATTCTCTTTTTGCTTAGAAATATGACCCCTCAGACGACAAGGGTCGCCGACAAGCATGGGCTCAAGCGCTCAACACCACCCCCTATGGGGATCATGCAGTTATCGACACTGACGCCTCCCAACATCGAGGGCAGTAGTAGTCCAAAACCAGCCTCCTTGCGTGTGCCTCACATAAGACCCAAGACATGATGGCAGCAGAAGCGGCAGCCATCGCCTTGGCTCTCACTCAACCAGGGGTTCGGAAGGTAGTAACCGATTCCCAACAAGCATACCGGAATTACAAGTCGGGTTGGGTGTCCCGACGTGCACTGCGTGGGCTAAAAGCGCCCACTCCCCAAACGGTTCCATCAAGCTCATCTGGACGCCCGCTCACGCTTCCATGGAGGGCAGCGAATACGGCCACCAACAAGCCTGCGCTTTTAACCCCCGTGCTACGGACCTGCACGAGGACATTCACACGCATGTCTCGTTCAGGGACATAACCCAGCATCATTGCCTTCAGAGACCGACGCTACTTTCGCCTTACCCTGAGCTTTCTAGAGAAAAAACAAAGTACCCTACGGCACATACAATCCGGCTCCTTCCTATATCCGACGCGTTTTCACTTAATGGACCCGAATCGCTACGACGCTGAATGTAAATATTGCTCAGAAGTATGAACACTGCGCCACATAATCGGGGTGTGCTACTTTAGCCTTGAGCACCCTTCTGTCTTTCCGTCAACTACCCAACAAAAGAAATGGGAGATGCTGCTGTCCAGCCCCTGTCTGACTACCCAGCTTCAGTTGGTGGGCAGAGCACAGGCGGCGGGGACTGAATATGGGCTTCAGTGAAGAAAAAACCACTCCCCTAGGCCGCACTCTGGGCCGTTCAGAAATCTGAATAAAAGTATTCCCTCCTCCTTCTCCGCCTTCTTTCCTTCTTTCTTCTTCTTCTTCTTCTTCTTCTTCTTCTTCTCTTCTTCTTTTCTTCTTCTTCTTCTCGTCCTCCTCCACCGTTTCGGCCGCCGTTCTCGTCGCCTCCGTCCGCGGCGGCAGAGATAGCGTCAGTGAGACCCTGAGATCGTCTAACACCGAGTTTGAGCTTCCGTTAATTTTACAAAAAACGTTTCACTCATGTGCTACACCAATATAACTCACCCAACCACCGTTCATGCATCATGCATTGATTTAACCCTACTAAGAATATCTCTTTGAAGTAATAAATGGTGTGGTTAAGTGCATTTCACTTCACTCTGGTTTCACTATTTGTAGAGCGACGTGAGTGAATTTAAGGGACGTCGCACGGATAATCGTTGTGGGCGCCGTTTACACCTTTGTTTTTTGTTTCTGCGCTTTTACTCACCATTGCTTATTTAGAGCTGCGCGCTAAAAGCTTCGCTGGTCATCAACCTGTTCCGTAGTAGCGGAGCTGTCCTATGCCAATCGGCGGCGCCTTCAGTTCATTCCCAGCGGCTGGTTTGTATTGCCATGTCCCCGCGACAGGTGCGGGTTCGGACCTCACACAAGGCCTAACATATATGCCGTCTTCTCAGACCTAGGGTCTGTATTCTAGCATCAGGATGCAAGTTGCATTTTGGTTTTGGCCCGTGTGGCCGCGTGCAGCAAAGTGACACGCCACAAAATTGTCAAACAGTCCACGAAATGCTGTCTGCCTAGCACAATCTCATCGGTTTTGAAGAGCTGCGCAGTTTTCGTGCGATGTGTCAATCGGCTTAATAAGGAATGCTGTACGGTGCGCGCTCACCCCGTGGCCATTTTTTCTCCCCACCTGCTCCCAAATGACACATTACACCGGCTCCGATGCCACCCCTCAGTGCTGTCCTTCGTGCTTTGTTGTAAAAGTTGTGCAAGCGACCCTGACGTGTTTCCCTCCAACACGCGTATTTCTCCTACAACTATGAAACCTTCTTGTCACCCTACACCCTTTCGCCACTCCTGTTTCAGGCGCCATCAGCGCATATGCTCCCCGTCTGCGTTTCTCCCAATTCCTGCGGCTGCGGTCCGCCACTTTTTTCTTTGCACAGCTTGAAAGGGCCATGAAGGCAAAATACAGGTTTATTCAGTTGGAAAGAACTGGTCTGTGGTACCTTACTCGGGCCTGTGCCAGCGTGAAAGACGTTCCTAATCGATAAATTGCAAGAATTTGAAAAAAAACAATTGCGCCAATCGACCCTGTGAATGTGGTTGGAAAGCAAAGCTGTAAACGGCACCCACAATGATTACACATGCGACGTCCCTTAAATTCGGTCCCGTCGCTCTACAAATAGTGAAACCAGAGAGAAGTGAAATGCACTTAACCACACCCTTTATTACTTCAAAGAGATATTCTTGGTAAGGTTAAATCAATGATGACGCATGAACGGGGGACTGTTGAGTTGTATTTGTGGAGCACATGAGTGGAAACATTTTTTACAAAATTAAAGGAAGCTCAAACCCGGTGTCAGACGATCTCACTGCTCCATCTCTGCCGCCGCGGACGGAGGCGACTGGATCGGCGGCCGAGACGGTGGAGGAGGACGAGAAGAAGAAGAAGAAGAACAAGAGCAGCAGGAGGAGGTGGAGGAAGTACTTCTATTCAGTTTTCTGAACGTCCCAGAGTGCGGCCCAGGAGAGTGGTTCCTTCTTCACTGGAGCCCATATGCAGTCCGCGCCGCCTGTGCTCTGCCCACCAACTGAAGCTGGGTAGGCAGACAGGGGCTGGACAGCATCATCTCCCATTTCTCTTGTTGGGTAGTTGACGAAAAGAGAGGAGGGTGTTCAGGGCTAAAGTCGCATATCCCGGTTTTGTGGCGGAGTGCTCATACTTCTGAGCAATATTTACATTCAGCGTCGTAGCGAATCGGGTGCATTAAGTGAAAACGCGTCGGGTGGGGGAAGGAGCCGGATTGTATGTGCCGTAGGGTAGTTTGTTTTTCTCTGGAAAGCTCAGGGCAAGGCAAAGGTAGCGTCTGTCTCTGAATGCAGTAATGCTGGGTTATGTCCCTGAACGAGACAAGCGTGTGGAAGTCCTCGTGCAGCTCCATAGCACGGGGGTAAACGCGCAGGCTTGTTGGTGTGCGTATTCGTTGCCTTCCATTGAAGTGTGAGCGGGTGCCCAGATGAGCCTAACGGAATCGTTTGGGGAATGGGTTTTTAGCACACGCAGCGCACGTCGGGACACCCAATCCGACTGGTAATTTGGTAGGCTTGTTGGCAATCGGTTACTACCCTGGTTGAGTGAAAGCCAAGGCGATGGCTGCCTCTTCTGCTGCCATCATGTCTTGGGTCTTGAGTGAGGCACACACAAGAAGGTTGGTTCTGTACGTAGCTACGATGATGGCGTACTACTGCCCTCGATGTTGGGAGCCGTCAGTGTAGATAACTGCATGATCCCCACAGAGGGTGGTGTTGAGCGCTTGAGCCCGTGCTTGCCGGCGACCCTTCTTGTGTGAGGGGTTCATGTTTCTAAGTAAAGGGAGCATATTTAGTTCTTGTCGCCAAGAGTTCGGCAGTACATCAAGGGGAGTGACTTTCTGTGCTGCCCAGCTAATCTGGTGAAGGATGCGGCAACCCACCACAGTTCTGCTCATTTGGACTTTCTGGTTAGAAAGATGGCCCTCTATTAGCTCTTCCACCGTGTTGTGGAGCCCCGTTCTAAGCAGCCTCTCTATGGACGCACTCAGGGGAAGACCAATGGCCTGCTCAAGCCTTTCTAATCATTATATAAAGCATCTTTATGTCCTCCTGGCCGGGAAGAAGAGAGGGGGTTGGCGTAAGTGATTATCGAGAGGACAAAAGCTTCAATTAATTGAAAGGCATCGGATTCCTTGAGGCCTCGCTTCTCGGTGGCAACTCGCCTGATCATGTATATAATTTGATTGATACTGTGTTTGAGGCGATGCAAGGATTCGGCATAACTCGTGTTGCTGGCCAGGAGATGTGTGCCTAGGGTGTTGATGCTGGGCCTGGCCACCAAGGAGTATTTGAATGTGTTCCTTGATGTGTCGTTTGGCGTGAGGACGGACAACAAGTACCTGTGATTTTTTGCGTGAACACTGGAGGGCACAGGCTTTAGGACATTGGCCTACTAGAAGTGAGATGCCACGCGTTGGTGCGAGCTTCCTTCAATTTTTGTAACTCCTAGCACACGCGCAAGCCGAGCACAGGGTCACTAGACGTGCCGTAGACGGAGCGAACAGCCGCGCGTGAGGTCGTGTGACGCTATCACGTGGCATTCAGCGAGAATGCAGAGGGTAAAAGCGTAGGATGTGCTTGGTGAGTCCACCACCTGTCTTCCCCGTCTCCGCGTGGGCTCGTAGCTAAATCAGTAGACAGCTGGCTCCCTCTTTGTTACGCTATTATTTCCAGGTTCGATTCCTGGCGGTACCAGTAAGTTATTTTATTTGTTCGCCGGAGTTTTCTGTTGGCGCCAACGGTCGCGAAAGAACCCTTGGGGGGTAGCTTTGCTTTACAACGCAAATTTCGCGCTCCAGTGATACAGTATGGGTAAGAGCAGCGTGATGTGGGACACACTAGAAACGCAGTTATCAGTGTGTTAACAGCGCTTCAGCATCCGAGCGATACGATCAAACGGAATATGATAACCCACTACAGAGTGTGAGATTGGCAAGAGAGCCCAGGCTGCACCACAAATGTATCGCAGGAGAAGGAAAAGGAATGTAAATAAAGGGAAGAAAGAGTAAGAAGCCAGAGGTCAGATATAAAAAGATGGAAAGAAATAAAAAGAAAGAGAAAAAGAAGAAGAAGAAGCAATGATTGAGGGATCATCAGCTCCACCACAGCGTCAAGAACGGGCAGGCTCAGCGGGCTTTTATTGGGTTTAAGATAAACAAATAAAATATAAAAGGGGTTACAGAAGTGTTCTTGATTCTTCATGCTCTTACTCTGGTCTTGATTCTAGAATTGGTCGTATGGGTCTTGAAGGATATTGCTTAAATGGAAGGGAAAAATGCTTAATTTGATTTATCCTGCATCTTGTAGCGTACTTTTTTTTGTTGTTGTTGTCTGATGTGTCGTGTGGTTGTTGGTATGATCTGTTGTTGTGATGTACGAAGGGGAATGATGGGAAATGAAAGCGGAAGAAACCCCACCAAAATGTCCTTTTTACCTGTTACGTCCGGCAGCTCGGCATCTTGCAGTGTTCAGCGTAGCGCACGCCTGGTGCTATCTCTTGATAAGATCTGAGCGACTGTCTACGCGACGGTGACGTAGTGTGCGCCGGCTTCATAAGCCGGCAGCCCTATCTGGTGTGTTTCTTCTTGACTTGTACTTTGTGCTGACGCCAGTCCATGCGTCGAATAAAGCAGTAAGCCACTGCTGCCGTGTCGTCGTGCTCCCGTCACTCCCGTCATTTCCAAACCCAACAGTGGCGACGAGGATGGGATGGATTCAACGCAGCGAGCGATGACAACGGAACAACCAACTACCATGGCGAGTAGCAGCGGGGTTTTCGTCCACCTTTCGGAATTTTCGCCGGAAAAAAGGTGACTTCGACGTCTACGTTCAACGCTTCGAAGCATTCGCAAACTGCTAACAAGATAGAGAAGGCAACGAAGCAGCAGGCGTTCTTGGCGCTCATTGGGGAGGCCGCGTTTATACGCTTCAAAACCTGTTGTTTCCGAAGACTCCTGCAGAAGCCAGATTCGAAGATGTTGTGAAGACACTGCGAAAGCACTACACACCCAAGCCCTCCGTGGTAGTGGAAGGGTACAAGTTCTATCGTGCGAGACCAACGCCCAGGTGAAGGCATCAGTGACTTCGTCGTGGAGCTCAAGAAGATGGCAGCCACGTGCAACTTCGGCACGTTTCTGGAAGAGGCGATTCGAGACCGCTTCATCGTGGGACTACACAACGACGCCATCCGCTGCAAGCTTCTCGCGACGGAAGACCACGACCTCACCTTCGAAAAGGCCTACAGCTCCGCGTTGGGGGTGGAAGCAGCGCAAGCACAGAGCAAGGAAGTGCGCAGCAACGACACAGCAGGCAGCGCCAGTGCCATGGAAGACGTCTGCTGGCAACGAAAGTCTGCAGCATCAGGTAAAAAGAACTTTCCGGCTCCAAGGACTCCTGTTGCGTGTACTAGGTGCGGTAGTGCACATGGCGGAAAGAAGTGTCCGCATTTAGCTAGCAAGTGCTATAAATGCTCGAAAACGGGACACTTGCTAAAATGTGCAGAACTAACATTAGGTCTGTAACGAGCGTTGACACAGGTGCGGCAGTCTCAGTAATGAGCGAAAGCGAGTTTCGGAAAATGTTTCCGCACAAGCAGTGTCAAAAGACAAACGTAAGGCTAACAGCCTACAACGGAAGCTCGATACCAGTAATAGGACGAGTTCAGGTTAGTGTAACCTATGAAGGGAAGGACCACACTTTGCCGTTGATCATTGCGCGAGACGTCAAGGGTCTTGTTATGCCGAATTTGCTGGGCCGGGATTGGTTGTCGCAAGTGCGCTTAAACTGGAAACAAGTGACGTCCGTAAACACGGTCACAACGGAGTTGTCGTTGAAACAGAAGTACGGTGGCGTGTTTGAGAAAGGGTTTGGCGTCATCAAATGTTTCAAAGGAAGCTTGGTGTTGAAGGAAACTGCCCAGCCAATTTTTTGCAAAGCGAGGCCAGTGCCTTACGCACTTCATGGTAGCGTAGAAACTGAACTGAAAAGCTTGGAAAAAGCCCACGTTATCTACAGAGTCCCACACAGTGACTGGGCAACGCCCCTAGTCACAGTTTTGAAAGACGACAAAAGTGTGAGGCTTTGCGGTGACTATCGTGTGACGGTAAATCCGCATTTGAAGATAGATGTGGGCTTGGCGGCACCGACCTGGGACACACGCTCATGCGGTTCTTTTTTTGTAACGCAGGTTAGTGAGAAAAAAATTCAATATCCTCAATCCGAGACGATGATGTAACCCTCACGGTGCTGCCGAGCCCACAGTGTCTTATTACCACAATGTTTGATTGTTGCCATGTTATTAGACTGTTATTACTAACATCTGGGGATGTGGAACAGAACCCAGGGCCAACTTCTGACTCAGAGTCGGAATCCACATCAACCAATGCCATGTTGAAGAAAATCCTTAAAGAACAAACGAAAACAACCAAAACGCTTAAAGAATTTACAGCTAATCTGAGACAAGTTGAGGGTGTGGTATCTACTATCGAGGAAAAAATTACTGCCATGGAAAATGAAATCGGACAGCTAAAGCAATATAAGGAAAAACTAGCAGAGTACGAAAAAAACTGCCTAGGCATGACTCAGCAAATACTAGAACTGACAGCTAAGGTCGACGATCTGGAAAACAGAAGTCGTCGCAACAATCTCGTAATATACGGGGTGACTGAAGAGCCTGATGAAGACTCAAAATCGCTACAAGAAAAGGTCCAAAGAACTATCTTTACTGACATACTTGATATTGCCGTAAAATCTGTAGAAAGGATCCACAGAGTAGGCAATCCCCGTAGCGAACGCCCACGACCAATTGTTCTACGACTTTTTGATTTCTCTGAAAAGTCTAAAATTCTTTCTTGCTGTAACAAAATTAAAAGGCACAGAAATATCGATTTCGGAGGATTTCTCGAAAAGAGTGAGAGATGTGCGCAGTCAGTTGTGGCGCTCTGCCGCAGATGAGAAGGCACAGGGAGCGAAGGTGTCCCTCGTGTTCGACAAGCTAAAAGTCGATGGCAAAATGTTTGTCTGGGACCCCGTACAGAACGCCAGAGTAGAAGTTGCTGCAAGGTATTCTCGACCAAAAGCAGCTACAAAGGCAAGACCCGATGTTCAAAAGGCGGATTGACACGGGAAGACCAAAAACTTGAGAATCTTGTCCTTCAATGCCCGCAGCGTAGTGAACAAGCTCAGCGAAACTGAAAATTTAATTCTGTGTCATCACCCGCACGTGCTGGTAATTACCGAAACTTGGTTACATGCTGGCGTGTTGGACTGTGAAGTAATACCGGCATCATATAAACTACTCCGTAACGACAGAACTTCCAGAGGCGGTGGCGTAGCGATAGCCATTAAAAACAACATCAAGTTTTCTGTTCTTGAAGGAATTCCCGAACACGAAAGCTTATGGTGCAAATTATGTTATTCTGGGAAGACCATATTACTTGCTGGCGTATACCGCCCACCCAATGCTGCGCCTCAGTATTTGGAAGCCGTTCACGACTATCTTTCGCAGCACACAAACTCAAGGTCAAACATAATAATAACAGGGGATTTTAATCTGCCGGGGATAAACTGGGCTGACATGTGTTACGATAACAGAGATGCCAGAAGTGCGGAATCGCTGCTTTTCACTGTGTTCAGTTTTTCACTGAACCAACTAGTTTCCGAACATACCAGAATTGGGGCGTCGTCCTCCTCTCTTCTCGACCTGATGTTCGTTGGAAATACACTTCAAAACAGCACAGTTAGCGTAGAAGAAGGTATTTCAGATCATAAGTTGCTCGTCCTGACATTCCCTATCACAGGTTTCTCGCCCATCTACCAAACGACCATGCCTCTTACGTAAAAGATTAGCGCGCGCAGTCGATGGCGCAATAACAGATATGTTAGAACGCAACTTCGACGAATTCAGCGCCCTGAACAGTGTTCCCGAATTGTGGACGCGCTTTAAAGAAATAATGTCTTTTTGCGAAAGCAACTTTGTCCCCAAAGAAAGAAACGGGTCAACAAAGATTACCCATGGCTAACACGCGAGATAATTCAGTTGAAACGAAAAATAAGCGACGACGTCGCACAAAGGGAGATAAAAACGAAATCGCTGGTATCGTTGGCACTATGCGTGAGAAAGTGCGTGAAGCAAAATCACGATTTTACGGTGTAACTTTACCAAGTTTTATGAAGGATGACCCTCAAAAATTTTGGCGCTACCTGTCAGAAGATAGGCCAACCATTGCGCAAATAAAAACTGGGAATAGAACACTGACTGAACCTAAAGACATTGCGAATAAGCTTAATAACTATTTCCAGTCAGTTTTCACACACACTGCTTCACAAGAACCACTGGCGGCCTATACTGTTGAGTACCCGATGGAAAAATTACTTATAAGTGAAGAAGGAATATTACATCTATTGAATAACCTAGACCTAAAGAAGTCCACTGGTCCCGATTCTATCCCTAATGTATTCTTGAACCGATATGCTGCCTGGATTTCAAAATATTTACTTATAATCTTTAGAGTGTCTTTGGACACCTCGAGTATTCCTGATGACTGGCGCCGGGCAAAAATAATTCCAGTACTAAAATCTGGCTCTAAATTTGAACCGAGCAACTACAGACCTATTTCACTAACAAGCACGAGTTTGTAAGGTGATGGAACACATAATTTTTAAATCTATTATCAGTCATCTAGAAAGAATAATCTTATTTATAACCAACAACATGGATTCCGATCTGGGTTGTCAACACTAACACAGCTGGCCGAAATAACTAATGACCTAGCCAACGCTATCAATACCAACAGTCAGGTTGATGCCATATTCTTGGACTTTTCAAAGGCGTTTGACTTGGTCCCACATGAAGATTTAATCACAAAACTACAGGCTTTTGGTATTGATGACACCTTAATCTCGTGGATTTCCAGCTTCTACAGAACAGAACACAATGTGTAGCCGTAAACACATATACGTCTGATAGCCTCCATGTGTACTCGGGAGTACCCGCAGGGTTCAGTCCTTGCGGCCTCTGCTATTTCTTATTTATATCAATGATATCCAATTTTGTATTCAATCACCAATCCAGATGCGCCTTTTCGCAGATGATTGTGTCGTGTATACAGTTGTAAGAAATTCAGAGGACCAAATCAGGTTGAACAACTCACTAAAAAATATACACGCTGGTGCCAGAAATGGGGCATGAGACTGAACGCATCTAAAACCAAATGCCTCACATTCACTAATAGAAGCATCCGCTGAATTTTTCGTACACTTTAGACAATAATGAACTCCCTAAAAGTGATCAGGTGAAATACCTTGGTGTCACGCTTTCAGCGAACTTAAGGTTGGGAACCCCATATTGACACCGTCTGCAAAAAAGCGGTAGGGAAACTATCCTTCCTCAGAAGAAGGTTGCGAAATGCTCCGACCCAAGTCAAATTAAATGCATACAAGACTCTTATTCGCCCTGCCTTAGAATATGCCGACATAATATGGAGTCCCCACCAACAACACCTAACAGACAAAATTGAACGAATTCAGAAATTAGCTGCACGGTTCATCTACTCTAATTATTCGCGGCATTCAAGCGTCACCAACCTAATTAATAGAGCAAATCTTCAGCCACTTTACAAACGAAGAATAATTTCAAGGTTAAAGTTCCTATACTTACTCTATCACGGTCATTTTAAGATACCGCGCGCTCTGTACTTACAGGACCCATTTAAACACTCACTCAGGACAAACCATAACAAGGTCATTTTTCAACCTGCTAGTCGTGTCAATACACATAAGTATTCTTTATTCCCAATGGCCATTTGTTATCGGAATAAGTTGCCGGAAAATGCTGTGAATTGTTCTACGCTGGAATCTTTTGTCAACTGTCTAGAAGAGATTGATTTTTTCTAAAAATGTATGTATGTGAATCGCGAAGTACCCTATGCGTATCAATACTTTTTCCTTTTCTTTTAGTGGAGCGTTATTGTGTTTCGTTTTACCTATGTATCCACTCCTGCAAGGGCCCGGTTACGGCCTGCAGTATGTACAAATAAAATAAAAAATAAAGATCATTATCCGCTTCCACTGCCCGAAGATATTTTTGCAACTCTAGCAGGGGGTACAGTTTTCACTGTTTTAGACTTGTCAAAAGCATATCTGCAACTGGAGCTTGACGAGCACTCCCAGGAAATCCTCACGGTGAACACACACCTTGGGTTGTTTCGGTTCAGACGTCTTCCCTACGGCGTGGCAAGCGCACCCGCGTTGTTCCAGTCAGTTATGGACGAAATCCTAAAAGGAATTCCGGGAACTGTTTGCTACCTAGACGACGTACTGATTTCGGGTAAAACTCGAAAGGAATGCCAAGAAAACACTGAACGCGTTCTAAAGCAGCTTCAGAAGCATGGCATTCGCGCAAATGCCGCAAAATGCAAATTTTTTCAAAGCAGCGTTCGGTATCTCGGGCACGAGATAAGCGGCAAAGGGCTGAGGCCGACGAAAGAAAAGGTTGAGGCTGTACGGAATGCACCACAGCCACAAAACGAAAAAGAGCTGCGAGCTTTCTTGGGTCTTTTGAACTTTTACGCGAAGTTCTTGCCAGCTCTGGCCGAAATGCTCGAACCCTTGCATAAATTGCTAAGGAAAGAAAATGAATGGAACTGGTCACAAGAATGTCAAGAAAGTTTCGAGTGTTGCAAAGAGCTTCTCTGTAGCGATGCAGTGCGGTGGAGCTGTAACGACGCAGCAAAGCCACTGAGGCTAACTTGTGACGCATCTGCGCATGGCGTGGCTGCCGTTACTCTCTCATGTTGTAAACGGGGAAGATAGGCCGGTGCATACGCTTCTCGAACATTGACTCCAGCGGAAAGAAACTATGCGCACATTGAAAGAGAAGCACTTGCAATCGTGTTCGGCATACAGAAATTTCATAAATATCTGTACGGGCGAATGTTCACTATCTTGACGGACCATCAGCCGCTGACCTACATTTTCGACCCAAAGAAACACGCAAATTCCGTTGCAGCAGCAAGACTGCACCGTTGGTCGAATTTGCTGGCTAGTTATCAGTATACCATTGAGTACCGAAAGGGAGGCTCGATTGGCAATGCAGATGGGTTGTCACGGTTACCATTGCCTCTGAGGTCTACTGACGAAACGGTGAACTACTTTTCACCATCCCAGACATGCCACTTACGGCTAAAGAAGTAGCCAAAGAAACTGACAAAGACGACGAACTCAGAATGATTCGCGAAATGACGTGGCACGGTTGGCCTAAAGCAGTCGACAAAGCGCTAGAGCCATATTTTATCAGAAGGTATGAGCTTTCCTTAGAAATGAACTGTCTTCTTTGGAACAACCGCGTAGTCATTCCCAGTTCGTTGAGGAAACACGTCTTAGACCTTCTGCACGAAGAGCACCCTGGGATAACAAAATGAAGATGTTCGCTCGAGGAATGGTGGTGGTGGCCTAACATCGACAAGGATCTTGAGGAGTGTGTAAGAATGCGAAATTTGTGACAGCGTTTCGAGCTTCGATCCCGGCCGCTCCATTGCAGCAAGTGGATGTGGTGTTCGAACAACTGGGAGCGCGTGCACATGGAACTTCGCGGAAAAGAGGGCAAATCTTCTTGGTATGGTTGACTCGCACTCAAAGTGGCTGGAAGTTAACTGATGACCAGCACAACTGCGCAGAAAACAGTTTACGTTGTCCGCCTCTGTGTTCGCGTCCTAGGACCTGCCGGTTGAAGTGGTGACGGACAATGGTCCCCAGTTTACTAGCTCGGAATTCCAAGAATTCCTTCGCAAAAAGGGGTGTAAAGCACACTCTGACACCGCCTTACCATCCACAGTCAAACGGTGCCGCGGAACGTGCAGTTTCAAACACGTAAAAAAGGCTCTGTTGAAATCCCTACTTGTTGATCAAAAGACCGAGTGCGGCAGAAGCATGCAGCACAGGTAGACAACTTTCTTTTTCGTACCGAATGACTCCCCACTCTTTCACTGGAAAGACACCAAGTGAACTGTTTCTTGGTAGGGAAATTGCGAACCGCGCCTCTCCCTGTTGAAACCAGACATGACTCACAGCAATGAAAGATAAAATGAAAAGGATTTAGAGGACCGCAAGCAAACGTCGCGGTGTGCGATTGCTGCTAGAGCTTTTTCTGTGGGGGATGCGGTCATGGTGAAATCGTCAGAGGGTGACAACATCAAGTGGTTTCGGGGCAAAGTGATCAAGGTTGTGTCTGATGTCACATTTCTGGTTCGTGTCCAACAGCGCATAAGGTTTGTGCATGCAGATCATTTGAGGGCAGCAACCTTTGTGCCTCAATGTACCAGCGAACAAGATGTGCTACCTGATTGGGTAGCTTTCCCTGAGAACAATCACAGAAGTGACTCGTGTGCAGAAACTGTCCGCAGCCGTGCTGCCTCGCCAACCCCACTTCGGCGCAGTACCCGTAGTCGACGGCCGCCTGACCGGCTGATGTACGAGTGATTTTGTTGCAATGAGTGATTGCATATTTTGTTGTTCTGCGTATGCTGTACATGTGCTGAAAAAAACAGTTGATGTGAACTTTTGGCTTAAGAGGGGAGGGATGTTACGTCCGGCAGCTCGGCATCTTGCAGTGTTCAGCGTAGCGCACGCCCGGTGCTATCTCTTGATAAGATCTGAGCGACTGTCTACGCGACGGTGACGTAGTGTGCGCCGGCTTCATAAGCCGGCAGCCCTATCTGGTGTGTTTCTTCTTGACTTGTACTTTGTGCTGACGCCAGTCCATGCGTCGAATAAAGCAGTAAGCCACTGCTGCCGTGTCGTCGTGCTCCCGTCACTCCCGTCATTTCCAAACCCAACATTACCCAATTTCCGTATCATGTCACCTCTTGTAATTGGGTTATATTAATGTTACTAGCAGTATACCTTCCTACCTCTGCAAAATGAACTCATTAATCTTATGAACCATTCTTTCAAGTATCTCTCTTGTATCTGCTTTCTTGATGATTTCTGGTTTTCTATTAACTATATTCTGTCCCATTTTCTTAGCTAACTCTCTCCTTTCTTTAGTCAATAGATGGCAATCCATTAAATAATGATCAAAATTTTCTGCTTCTCTCTTCTGCTTCAATTGTGAATGTTCTGTGATGCTAAATCGTAAAAATAAAACGGAAATCTTCCGTGTCCTGCTAAGGCCTGTGATGAATAAAAATTTGTCGGGAAATGATCTGGGATGAATTTATGGTTTTTTATCCTGGTATTTGTATAGGTTGATTTTCCTTCCTTACTCCAATTATTGTTTCATTCGTTCATTAACGTTATATGAAGCTGTCTAGAAATCAATCGTTTTGTAACTGGTACAAAAGTTTTTTTCTCCATCTTTTGACGCTTCTTTTACTAGTTCATCTGTTATAATATTCCCCAATGATCCAGAGTGTCCTTTAACATAACTTATTTTAAGATTTAACAAATTATTCTGTGCTATTACTTTCTTAATTTCATGGATCACTGGGTTTGTATTTAGCGGATTTTTAAGTTCCTGTAATGCAGACCAACTGTCAGTAAAAAGTTGGTATTTACTGTTGTCTCTGTTATATATTATATACTCTATAGCTTTTCCTAATGCCAGAACTTCAGCTTCATAATTTGAGCTATACTCAGGTAACTGAAATTTATCGCTATTATTAGGGAGTTATAGCGGAAAGCACCACTTTAGCGCGCCCATAGCGTTAGCGGGCACGCTAACCGTAGCATAACGAGGCGCTATCCGTTCGCGATTGCGGCCCGCAAAACGTTAACGCTACAGCTAAAACGCTATACTAAAACTCCCTATTGAATTGTTTTAAAACTTCCCAGGACTTAAAGGAGCCATGAAGAGAAAACAAAAGTTTGTTTTATTCGAAAGATTAGGTGTTTCATAGTACCCAAAGCGCTTTCCCGGAAGCAAATGATGCTTTATTCACTGAGAAATAAGGCAATTTAAGCCAAAATTTTAAATCTCCCGCTAAAATTGAACATTCCGTGACGTGTACAATGGCGTCATAGAGCCGGTCCATGAAACAGATACTTAGTATGTCGACTCCATATAGCACCCACACGCGGGAGTCGATCGAGACGGCGGCCATTTTAAAAATACTAGTAAAACCTAGTGCACCCGCAGCCCTTGTCATGGAATCGCCTGATCCGGAGAACAAAACTCTCGCCGAGGAGCTCGGGCTTGCATTTAACAACCTCACACCACTAAAACGCGCAATGCTTCTAAGTGCACGAGCGGCAAGAGTTGTGGGATACGCGGTGGACGGGAAAGCGACCATTCCGCGATAGCCACAACAGACGAACGCCCAGCCGTCGGCACCGCTGCCTCGTCAGCCCCGTCGCGACGGACGAATATAGACTGGTACGTATGTGCCGTATTTTGATTACGGTTAATAATAGTTCAATTTCAGTAGCAGTATCGCTTATGCCAGTTGGCCGGTGTCGTGTATGGAAAGCCGTTCGCGCGGGCTCTCTGCTTCGACCAGAAAGATACGAGCGTCAATGCGCGGTGTTTACGGCATTTTTTTTCCCCAAGGTCAGAGCGATTTGACGAAGTCGGCGACGACGCCAGCATGTCCCAGGAGTGAGCTAACGTAAGGGTCCCTGCCGTAATCACTTCCTCGGAAATGAAGCGAGCACACTCGTACTTCCTTTAGCTCTCTTTCTCCTCCGTTTGCAAAGTTCACAAAACGTAGCCACTTGCTTCGCCTAGGTTCGTCGTTGGGCAGCACATGAAAGGAGATCTCCTCACCGGCGGGGATGTCGCACTCCCTCGACGATTTGCCCGTACTACATGGGCATTTCAAAATGCAGCAACGAAATTTCATTGTAAAGTACTGGAACAAACTGAAGTTTTCAGTGGTTGTAAACTGGAAACGAGCTCGTAACGACAGCAGCAAGCCAACACCATTCGAAACTTACGCGACGACTGGCACTATCTCGTCACTTCTTGCTGTTCCTTACTCCCCTCGTTTCTATTTTTACCTTTGCTGGTTGGCGATATGACGGCCAACCTCCTGTGAAGGGATTACGATACGAAGCAAGGTCGCGGCTGTGCATGCTGGAACGGTTCGTTGGCCCCGAAGAGCCTCGAACCCGAAAATTCGTCTGCGCGACGGCGAGATGTCGAGCTCGGCCGGCGCGGTAGTTTCGTACGCATTGGCATCCACGCTTGCGTGTTCGTTCGGAACTTCAACCGTTTACTCCACCGTTCTTTGTCATAAAAAGAATGCGGAGTATGTTTCACGGGCATTTAGCTCGCTATGCAAACTGTAAGCCCTGGCTAACATGCGTTTGCTTTTGCCGGCCTCCGCCAATCGCAGAGCATTCCCAAGTGACATCACAGGTTCTGTTGCGGAAAATGAGCTGGTGGGTCACATGGTCATTTCCTTTTTTCCTAATTATGTAGCTTATTTGAGCGAAGTTTGCGTTATAAGTGGTGTCGTTATGGTTCTAACGAGGCAATCTTTCGAATGAACCAAACTTGTGTTTTCTCTTCATGGCTCCTTTAACCTTCCTATCTAAGGTTGCATTAACTAGCGTTAAATTTAATCCAACCTTTAGCTCTATTTACTTGAAAAGTAGGAGGTGAATCTTTGTGATTTAGTAATATCAAGTTGTTGGTGTCTAAGAATTCTAGGATCTTTTCACCCTTCTCATCTGTAAATTGGATACCCCAAATCTCATTCTTCGAATTAGAATTACCCGCTATTAAAATCTCTTCACAACTAAAAGTTTGAATTATATGCTTTATTTTGGATAGTTCAGAGTTGACACCCTCGTTAAAAGGGCAATAACAGTTTATCAGCAATAATTCTCTATTGCCTGTGTTCACTTTAACTGCAAGTAGTTTTTGTTGTATATGAACATAAAAAACTGTGATGTTTTCTCTATGCCCAATAATTGCAGTTTTCGGCTCAATATTGTCGCCCAATCACATTCCTTGGCTGCAGCTCAGGCAGGTGGCCGCCAATCGCATATACAAGGTTCTGTGGCGTCATAGAGACGTCGCCGGAAAAAGGCCGGGAGTCGCCACGGCTTCACGTGTTTTCATCAAAATTTTGACTGCTTTTCGAAGTTTGCACTAAAATCACTATCAATCTTGTCGGCATCAAACAGTCTTTCAAATGAACCAATCTTGTACTTAGTCTTCATGACACTATTGAAAGGACTGCCCTCTAAGCGTACAGCGCCCAAGACACTCACCTCGTAGAGCCCAGGGGCTGAGGCGAGTTCCTCTGCCCCAGGGAGAACTGCCTCGGTAGCCACGTTGGCTGCACATGCGGGGTCTGCGCTCCGGGATCTTTAGGTGGCACGCTGGCAGGGGCAGGCGCGGGGTCTGGTGGAAACGAGGACATGCTGGCAGAGAAGTCTGCGGTGCTCCCGTCTCGAGGCTTCGGCTCCTTGGTCGCTCTGTGCTTGGACTTGTGCCGCGGGCCCTTGATGCCCTCCTGCAGGCGCCAGGGAGGGAGGAATGTGGAAGTCATGGGCGGACGCGGCACCAACCACTGTGCGCAGGGTACACGGAACGGGCAATGAACGTCTCACGCCGCCCGCACACCCCAGTGTTCATTACGGCGTGTTTTGGGCGAAATGCTGGAAGCAAGATCGCAGAGCCGTAGTTTCTGGTCGGCCGGTCACTGAGTACGCATCACAGAGCGATGGGTTAACTGAACGACGAAAGTACGGGCCAAAAAATGCGCGTTTTCCGGCCGCCAAGAACACTTTTTCACGGGTTAATTGGCACGGGGTTAAAGAGTAAAAAATAAGCAAAACGCAACGAGCCTATTTTCTCCTCCAATTTCGAGCAGTCCAAGCATGGCACATCTCCTGCATCATGTAACTTTTCTGGAGGTCTCCTGCATCATGTGTCATTGATGCGAAATAAAGTGATTATCATTATCACTATCATGGTGGGACCGCAATGGCTATACCACTAAATCTGCGTTCTCCGCCCAGATTACCCTTGCGCGCTTGCTCAGCACGTGCCCGCATGTGCACCCAAGTAGAGTTACTGGATATATACCAGTTGCGAAACTCCCCATAAGCCCCATGTGTCGAAAGACGGTCTTAGGTTGCCCCCCGGCGCCGGGGCAAGCACGGGGCTCAACAAGTTGACTAGCCTGTCGTCTGTCGACATAACATTGAAGTAGTGTTCAAGTGCTTGCGGCTGCTGCGGTAAGTGATAAAAAGAAAAGCCGCAAAAACACCAATAAATTTTACCTAATTAATCCATTCTAATTTAAAAAGCAATCTTTATTTTACAGAAAATTTTGAATAATCTTTAATATTTTAGTATTTTTATTATTATTTTTATTTTCTAGTATTTTCGAATATTTTTATTATTTAATATTTTAATTTTAATATTTTAGCGAAGTTCAGTTTTTGTCTCCTAGGTTCCGCGCGCGTCGACTAGCCCCTCAGCTTCCAAGGAGCAGGGGGGCTAGGGCCGCCAGGATTCCGAAGCGGAGTTTCTCAACCCCGAGTAACTCTGAGTAACTCTGCACCGAAGAATGATGGCAACATCTCGGAACTACCGACAGGGATCTTTGTCTGCTCGCTCTCTGGTACATGGGACGTGACGTCACCGGCGTCTGGCCCCTTGAAGTCTACGTCCCTCCCTGATGCATATAAATATGACCGCTTCAACGACCACTTCAGAGTCCATGGCGTCACCGCAATAGCAACACAGCTGTATACCTCTGTATTCTTCATCAAGGTTGGTGAAAAACACTCTTATGGCCGCTTTTATAGTCACCGCCGAGGAATGGTTGGTTGTCTTGACGTGCCTAGCAACTTGGGAGTGTCTTGTGCACGACGCCTCGACCGCCATTTTGATTTTACTCTCTCGGTATGTTGAGCAGAACCCTTTGTCTGATGCTGAAGATTTATATAAACAAAAGACTCCACGCATACTTCCAAGAAGGAATTAAAGCCACAATTAAAACTTACTACTGCCCTGGATGAGCTCGAATCCACGGTTAATGCTCGAATGAGCAAAAGGGAAGGCAGCGATGAAAGAGCAGATAGTAGATATCAAGGCGTTGTAGGCCGAAGTTACACCCCTGAAAGGCACTTTTGAACTGCATTAAAAACGCCTGGACGATTTCAAAAATAGAAGTGGACGCCATAATATTGTTTTAAAGCGAATTAAGCCTTAGTGTTCTCACTGATGGCGTCTGTAACGCAAGAGAGGCCCGCAGGAAAGCCGAATTTCTCTGGCGATGATGACGAATGATCGATGATGAATGATACATATTTCAGTGCCCGGAATCGAACCTGGGTCCCCCGCATTATGAAGCGGGCGTCCATCCCACTGCTGCATTTTGACACGGTCGAAATTCAGCTAAAACTGAGACAACCAAAGAATCAGCCACGAGAAAGCTTCGCCTTCAACCATCGCCGCCGTAGGCCGAGGAGTTGCATGATTGTTTTTTTTTTTTTCTTTTTTTCTGTCTGGATCTGCATCAGGAAAACGCTGCAGATCTGAGAAACCAGATGATTCAATAAGTGATGAGGCAGAAACTCGGAAATGTTGTTTACTTTTTTGAAAGAGTGCATAGGAACGAAAAAAAAACCCTCCACAACAAAGCGCAACCATGAACGTTTTTATTATAACGAGAATTAGTGTTAAAACTGCCCCGAACTAAAAGTACACCTCTTTTGGTAAACCGCCACTTTTGCAAGGGCATTCTTGCAAAGCGCAGCACACTGTGGTCTCGTTCTAGTGATTTCAAGGCTCTGGGCCGCAAAGTGTCTCTGGATATTTTCAGCTACGGGTGGATGGAGGGTTTCCGTTCGGGATTGTGTGTATTCCATAACCTCCAGCTTGAGCACCCGAAGAAACAACGCGAACAAAGACGACAATGATGACGATTTCGGTGAATGGGAGGCAGGGAGAGAATAACTTTTTTGAGGTAAGGAGGCCAGGTGCCCTGGGGGGAGCGAGGTGAAAAGGGAGGGGTAGAAAGGTAGGGGAAAAGCCGTTCAGCAGATGTTCACCGCTCACACCAAGTTCATGCAAAGGCTCGCTGGTCATACGGGGTTCACAGTAGTTCACCTATTTTTTTTTCCTTTTCATACAAACTTCACTCGGGCAGACGGAGCGCGTGTGGAAATTGTTCCCCTAATTCCCCTCAATAATTCCCCTCATTGATTGATTGATTGATTGATTGATTGATTGATTGATTGATTGATTGATTGATTGATTGATTGATTGATTGATTGATTGATTGATTGATTGATTGATTGATTGATTGATTGTAGGGTTTAATGCGCCGACGCAACGAAGGCGATGAGGCATACCGTAGTGAAGGGCTCCGGATTAATTTTGACCACCTGGGGATCTTTAACGTGCGCCGAAATCTCGCACACACGGGCGTTTTTGCTTTTACGCCTCCATCAGAAAAGCGGCCGCCGCGATGAAGATAAAACTTCCCGTGGCCGGAATCGAACGCGGGTCCGTCGCGTTATGAAGCCATTCCAAAACCATCTAAGAAATTTGGAGTTTAACGCGAAACTTCCTTTGCCTCACTGATGGCGACCATCATCCATACCAAAATGCACTGCAGGAAAGGCAACTTGCTCTAACGATGATGATGGTGGGTGAACTGAATGATGGTTGAAACGCGAAACTTTCTCCGGTCGAATGTAGCCAAAGTCCAAATTCGCATTCCAGCATCAAAATCGTTACACCGAAAACATACTCCAGGAAAGCTAGCCTAATTCGTTTTCACAAAGGCGCAGCAAACGCAGGCCCATAGTCGACATTTTATCCCGGGCCAATCCCGCCAAGTGGGTACGTGTAAACGCTTCAAAGCCATCATTATCGTCATCGTGATTAGAGCATGTGGAAGAGTTCGCTTTGACGCAGACCATTCCGGAGTTAGGCACAGGTTCACACAGTCGTTGCATCGCGACCACCAGTCAGTGGATCGGCAGCTAGTGTCATGGGCAGACGACTACAAACAAATCCTTCCAAAAAAATTACGCCATCTTCCCGTGGGGAACTCTGGAGGATGCGAAGCATCGTGGCGGTTCCGTGTGGTTCCATTGTGTTTCCGTTATGTGAGTGATCTGGTTTTTACTAGCGCCAGAAGGGAATTCCGCGTCCGGGTCCACACCGGTGGCAAAGGCACGCAAGTGCTGTTGTGTTACGGTGAGTAGGCGGTGGTTCTCGAGGCGCCGAAACTCGTCCATCATGTTCTTGTCGATGTTGTCTATGTGGTAGAATCGGTATTCTCCGTCAGCTTGGTGAGGTAAAGGTTGTTGACATTGGTGCACCGGCTGAGAGCCGGTGCACCTCTTTGCAGCTTTGTCTTCTCGTTCTTCTTCTTCTTCTTCGGCGGTTCCCCTATGGGAAGATGACGACGGTGGTTGAACGCGAACCTATCTCGTGATGGATTCTTTGGTTGGCCAATCCCTAGGGGCATCCTGCCACAATCAGCATCAGAGGCGCTGCGGACGGGGCTGGTTGAGCTGCAAGGCGCGTGGCGCTTTCCGCCACAGCTTTCCCACGGGAAATTCAGCATCCCCCTTCAATTCAGTTTTCAATTCGTCGTTTCCGTTGACGTTCAGCTTCGCGTGCCTTCGTTGTATCAGTAGCTTCTTGACGTAGTTTGAATGAGTCAAGGACATTAGGCGCGTTCGTAGCACTTGCTCCTGTCCCGGATTTGTAGCGTAGTGGGAAGAGCACCGCGTACCTCTCGTTGCGGCCAGAGAGTCGTGGGATCGAAACCGGGCGCCGCTAACTATTTATTTTTTTTATAGTGTAGTATCGCGGAGCTGTGGGTGTAAGGAGGAGAGTTCCGCATGCGCAGTGAGCGTGTGGACGGCGCCGCCATCAACGACGCAGGACCAGGCGAGCCTAAGAAATGCTCCGCATTTATTAGGACGTTGATTCAACTCTATTTGCGGCAGAAGTAAGCTTCGCGTTTCAATCATCTTTGCCGTTCGACGAAGGGGCTTTGATTTTTGTTACGCAAACAACCAAATCCACTAATTGCACTGAGCAGTCAGTGATGTGAACAGGGTAAACGTAAGACGAAGAGAACGAGGTTACGCTCAGGGTGAACACCATCGTCCACGTACCAATTTACCATCTACGCGTCATTCGCCATACACCTTCTAACCTCACTGTAAATAAAGCCATCTCGCCACAATATATATTCTGCGAACACGTGCAGGCACCGTCATCCACCTCCCACAGTCCAGTAGGATGCTCACCCACTCCCAAGTATAAGTGCGTGAAAAACACGTATACTAACAACCGCAGATACGTTTTTCACGGCTTCGTCATGCATGCGAGTACCGCCCCGGCACTTCCCGTTTGTGGAAATCGCCACAGCCACATGTTGTCTTGCATTCATTTCTCCACTTCTCTACTACACCAACTGATAACAAAAGAGTGCCAAAGAAATGCAAGGTGCACGTGTTATCTTGGGGCAGACGCGTTTTGCTGCGCTTACTTTCACAATAAAGTGCAAAGCTTAGCCAATAACGACACTGGCAAATTTTGCGCCGAAGACCGACGACGACATCAGCCTCCACCCCTTGCATTCTTTTTAAAGCTGGTTGGTTGCCAAAAAATGGCTCCAATCCACGATGTGACGGTGGTTGCACTGCGAAGCTGCAAACGACACCCACAACGATTACCCATGCGGCGTCGCTTGAATTCATACACATGGCTCTAGAAAGAGTGAAACCAGAGGCTCCACCAGCCGTTATCTGGGATTCGTGGGGGTGGGATCCCGAACGCAGCAGCGTCGGCGGCAAGAAAACGGAGGGGAGCCTATGTCGAATGTTAAGGAGGGCGGCACGCGCGGCTATGGTGTCGTCTTTCCTCTCGCTGCTTCCCCCTCACTCTTGTTTCATGTGTCGCCACTAAAAAGTGCCCTCTCCCTCCCCAGACGCTGAATCCAAACCACAGTGTGTTTTCCCATCTCCACGAGCGGCCGTAGCTTAGTCGGCAAGACAAGCTCTCGCTCGGCTTCTCTATTCGGGCCCACATTCGGTCCCTGGCGGAACCAGTAGTTTTTTTTTTTTTTGTGTAGCCTGGGTATAGCCAGTAGTCACTAGTAGCCTGGGACTTTTCTGCTGGCGCGTACACGAAAATTCTTGGCTGCTTCGCAGTAAAATGTTTCTGTTAGATACGTAGAATAATTCCTCCTGCACACCTTAACGAGGCTTAAAATGCAAGAAACTTGCCATCGGTTCCGGCGATTTGGTAGACGCAGAAGAAAGTGCCCGCTTCTTGCGTGGCGGACTGGTCCTTTTAAAATCGGCAGGAAGCGACTCCGCGACAGGCCATGCGGCCACCTGGTCAGGTTGCGCACTTTCGCTGGAACCTGCGTCCCGTTCGCGCAGAAGTAAGTCCAAACTTAGTCGTCCATGCACCACCGCCGTCTCTTACAGCCGATTGCCTCGGAATGTAGGCGGAACATGCAGCACGGCACACGAAGTATGATTCCCCCGAAGTTCACCTACTGTGGTTACCACCACCGTGCTCTGCGAATACGGGAGCCAAAATGCCTTTGGAGAGTTATTTCCTTTTAATCTTGTTACGGTACGTAATTTTATCAAGAACATTGTCCACCCTAACCTTGGTATTGGCCGACAAACATGCAGCCTATACTCGTAGCGCCCCAATTACTTTGTGCAGGAAGCCCACGGTATTTCGAGAGAGCAGGAGTAGAACATTGAAGGAACAAGGTAATGAACTTGTGAACAAGGCTTCTTTAGCCAAACCGAAAGGTCTCTTCGTCGTTTCTTTTTATGATTTATCGGTTTCTTTTGGTCGGTACCTCGTTATTATTGCAACACATTTCATCGCGACCAGACGGGCGTTCTTCGACCCCCCAACTTCTTTTACTTTCCTGCAAAGTCATGCTTGCCATTGCGAGGATCCCTGAAGTTTTGCAAAGCACGTCATCACTGCTTGTGTGATACTCGGCGCGGTAACGAACCTAAAAATGGCCTCTTGCAATTAAACGCTGGGTGCGTTCGCCAAAGGCGACGATTTCGTGCTTCGCTGCTGGAGTGTATAGATTCTAGATGCTTCTAAAGGCAACAGAAAGTACCCATGCGTGAAGGATTTACCATTAATTATACCACCAAAGCCATGGTGTAGAGCTCTCGCCAACACTAAATCGGGCCTTCGCTCGACGACAACACGCCACACAAGGACACGTCATACGAGGACGATGAAGCACGTACTAGTCGGTTGTGGAGACTGGCTGGCGGCGGCTTCGCGGGGTCCGAGCCGTTGGCTGCCGTGGTCCATAGGCTCCTTTGCCCCTTGTGACTTGGCGGTATGCTGGGACGCGGCGTCAGGTTGGAGCCCCTCCTTGTCGCCCATCGACGGCACGGGTGAGAGCACAATTGTCTGCTTCTTCATCCACTAGAAGCCGAGTGCACGCGACAGCGCGAGGCAGCTCTGAGCCGGTTCAGGCCTGGCGATACCTACTTTACACGCCTAGCGCCCCTTCACATTCACTTCAAACACTTCCGCTGATGGGGCCCGCTCTTCGGCTTGTGTGACGCGCAGGTAATTTGCTTATTCTGACGTCAATGGCGTATGTTGGGAACCTAGCAGTCATAAAAGTTATTTTGCCAAGCCCCAACGTAATATTACTGTAATATACAGTAATGTTATTTCATAAGTTTTTTCACAGCTGGATGCGCATGCCACCTTATTTTGTTCCCCCAGCGCACATCTGTCACCGAACTGGTCGTCCCCTTCAAGTCGCACGCCCACGTGCACGCACCGTTACTTTTTCGACATCATTTTTCCCTCGCACAGCAGTTGCCTGGAATGGCCTTTCAGGCGACATTCCTGCCATTACTTGTACTTCTACCTTCACAACCAGTATCACTAATCACCTTTCACCTTAAAGGGACACTGAAGTGATTTGTAAACAATGCTGGATTACGAGCGCAAACTGTAGTCCGGAGTCCCTGGGCCCTGTTTCGACCACTCTGTGCGCGTTTACGCGAATTTATTTAGTAGAAAAATCAATTAGAAAATGCTGTCCTCCTCTCTTTACGCTCGCCCATTTTCTGTGGCGTTTTCGTGTGACGTCGGGAGGAGCCGAGCTCGCAATTGGCTGCGCTACTGCACGGCTCGCCGACCTTCCGCGACCGAGTCAGTCGGCCCACCGTTTAGACCGCCGGCCGCCAACGGGTCGTCGCAATTCGCTCGATCAGTTGAAACTAAGCCACAACACGTTTGGGAATGGAAGAATGCGCCTTTATTTACTTCGTTAGTTTGTACACTGTATCTAGCTTCAAGTCAAGGTCGGTTCACACAAGCGCTGCACAAGCGCACATGCAACGCTTCGCTGACTGGTACGCCAGTAAGAAAATATAAGGCCTCTTGAAGGTGGAGAAGAGTCAGCGAAGTCAATATAGGTACTAAGGAAATAAAATCAACTGATATTTTTACCGTACAGCGTAAAACTAGAGTGCCGGAAGCACTTTTTTTGCGCTGGCGAACAAGCACAGTGGCCAGCAGCACGACTACGCATCTGCGAACGCTTTCCCGTCTATGAAATGCAATTGCTAGACGTGAGCTATTGTGGAAACTCGGGGGACGCTTACTGCACGAGCGCAATACAACAAGTAGTCACCTAAGCTGCTTGAAATACTAAAACTAAATAAGTGTAAACTGGTTATACATTATATACCTCATCTTTTCCATCGCCGCCAGCGGCCCCCTGTGGCCTACTGACTCTGCTTCCGGTAGCGCTAGCGAGCGGACGCAAGATGTCGAGCTCCCCAGTTGGAGCGGTCGTTGCGGCTTCGGGCCGCGGAAACAGGACAACGGAAAACGAAGCACAGGACTACCAGATAATTCTGCCTCACTGCCATCAGGTCGGTTCGTTTTGAACACAGTATTCTTGCTACGCAGACGTCACGCGAGGCCTATCGAGTGGAAGATTTTCGAGACGCGCTCGCACGCTTGAACTGCTCCCCGACGTGATAGCCTTGGGAGCGTTCCAATGAATCACGTGTGGGCGTAACATTCAAGGACGCCGAAAAGCGCCAAAAAGTTGGTGATTTTCGCGACGTAAAAGTAAAAGATCTTCGCTGCATGGTCATCGACCCGAACAACCAGGTGCTGCGAGTGAAAGTGCACTGGGTTCTTTAGAGAGAGAGAGAAAAAGACTTTATTTATGGCCAGCAGGGAGTGGGAGGTCGGGATGCGCAGAGCCTCCACATCCCACCCACGTTCACGACGTCTTCGGGTACTAGGCCCCGCCGGCGTCGGCCGTGAGCGGTGCGCGAAAGGTACTCGGGAGTTCGTCCCTTTCCCCCCCGTCCTGCGACTCGCTCCGCTTCTGCCTGCGAGAGCAGCCTCGAGCTGCTGGACGGCTAGAGTTTGTGCGGCCAGGTCCGTCGAATTACGGCACTCGTTATGGTGTCCGGCAGCCGGCCGTAGAGGTCGGCAGCTTCCACGGGGTGCACTGCACAGTCCCCCAGGATGTGGGCCAGAGTTGCGCGATGTTGCCCGCACACACTACACAACGTCACTGGCGTACACGTCGGGCAACACGTGACGCGCGAGCGCCGGCGTGATCACTGACTCTGTTTGTAGTTGGCGTAGTAGCACTGCCTGCTGTCGTGTTAGTTCCGGGTGGGGCGCCGGAGCGGTGCGCCGGCCGAGCCGGTACCACTCCAGCACCTCCCCGTACGTGAGGAGGGGCTCCGGGTCCCACTCCACGTCGTCGTTGTCGTCTTCGGTCGTCGTCTTCGCGTTGGCCTCCCTCTGTCGCGGTGCTCGGCAGTGGGGAAGAGACCGCCGCCGCGCGGTTGGTCCAGTCCTCGGCGGTGGTCAGTCCTTTATGGTGTGCCCGACGACACTGGTGCGAGCCGCGTTTGCGCGTACGGCGTAGTGACTGACGTCGCAAGAGACCGATGGCGTGTGTCTGGGTGCAGCGACAGGGCTCGACAACGCGCCTTGTGTCACTGAACTCAAGGCAGGCGTCTCCCCCGTACGACGTGCCCCACCAGCTCCGAATCGCCGGGGACACGCACTCGTAGTCGTTCTGGGGGCGTCTGCGCTTTGCCTGCGGTGTCAGCGTTCTGGACACGTTCGACGGGAGTGTCGTGTTCCGCGCTGCACTCGTTGTCGTCGTTTTGGCCTAGAGGCCTCACAGTGCGTGCAAACTCACGCCACTGTCGCCGGACCAGTGGGGTGTGACGACAAATCTGAGCACCTCATGGATGAAGCTGAAGCGGAAGAAGTCGCCGCTGGAGGAGGGGGAGACGAGCCAGCGTCGACGCATGAGCTCAAGGACCTGCCGACGTGCAAGTCTACCCGCCGTACAAGCTGGCATGGGCCAGGGAAAAGATAATGACCGCCGGGCCTCAACACAGACGACTTATCACTGCCACCAGTGAACCAAGCTGCCCAAGGAGGAGCTATCCTGGAAACCGACCAAGCGGACGGTGGGAAGGAGTCTGACGATGACACCATCGATATGGACACGAGCAAGGACCTCGCTAGCAGCACCTGCGGGAAGCGTGGACGCGAGAGCAACGCCGAAATGACAGAAGGCGACAACGCGGCTTCCGACGAGCCGCCTTGGAAGGCGGTGCTGGGGCGGCGTTCCCACAGAAGCCCAAGCGTAGCGTCCCGCCGGACAGGAGGGAGACAGCGTCAACGCCGGCGAAGACGCCGACGTAGTCGCGCGAGGGTGTGCGACGGTGGGCGAGTGAGCCAGCGGTCGGTCATCCTTGTGTCTGAGACTCCTGGCCCGTAATGCAGTAGTGTATTCTGCGCTGCTTTTGAATCCACGCCCCCGTACCCGTGGTGCTGTCTGTAGTGTATGGGGGGGCAGGACAACGTAAGGATATTGCGAGGCCGGAACAGGTGCCATAAATTGGTATGGGCACATGACAGCTTCTATGTCATTTCGACGGCGCATTTGGCTGACTACAGCGGTTCGCTCCTCTTCTGGCATTAATGAAAGCACCATCCTGTCCACACGCTCATTAATGTGAATGGCAACGAATCTCCTTTCAGCACCTTAAGGTGGCAACAATCAACGTCAGGGGCCTGTCGTCAAAAAGGAGACAGTACCAGCTAACCGCCTTTTCTGGAAGACGATATCGACATAATCGCCGTTCAAGAGACGAAATTGAAAGTCAGGAGCAAACGGACCGGATGGTGCAAACTTTCAGAGCACGATATAACGTTTGCGTGTCCCCACTCGGTAGGCGCGTCAGCTGGATGTGCGCTTTTTTCTGCGTAATTCTGTGGGAATTTTGAAGAAAGTGTCAGTGTTGCGAACGCGGTCGCTTTATTGTGTGCGATTTTTTGTACTCGGAAATGGCATGGAGAGTGATTTGTGTATATGCGCCAAATAAGGAAGTGGATCGCCCGCCTTTTTTTTTGAAAGTTTGAAAGTGTATTTAAACTGCGAAAGGCACGTAATGTTCTTGGCGATTTCAACTGCGTCCTGTTCGAGCGCTGATAGGCAAAAAAAACCGCCGACACATGATTTGAGTGCGATGGTTTTAAATAGCCTAGTGCATGAGTTTGGCCTGGAGGACGTCGCGTGTGTTCTGTCGAACATGAATGCACCACAGTACACACATTTTCAACGTTGAAAGTCACGCAAGATTGGACAGAGTTTACGTATCACTGGGTCTTGTGCCTCTGTGCGAGGCCTACAACGTGAAACCACTGTCCTTCAGCGACCACAGCATGGTGACGTTTACAATAGGTCAGAAGCAAAGAAAAACTCGCTTTAGCTGGGATACTGGAAATTCAATGTCAAACTACTGACTGATGAACCATTCACAACTGGTGTAAGAAAAGATTAGAGCAGGCAATCGGAACAGAAAGTGGGTCACTTATCACTGTCTGGGAACTGCAAAAAAGTGACGTTAAGATAAGTGCAATAGAAAGATCGTCCGTCATACGTCATAAAGAAAAGGAGGAGGAAACACAACTACAAAGCCAGTTGCACTTCTTGCTAGGCATTGAGGCTCAACAGCCTGGAACTTTTACAAAAGAAATAGGAGAAGTTAAAAATAAGTTGGAGGTCATTGACATCGAGAAGTACAGGGGTGCCATAGTGCGCGCACGCGCCGAGCGACTCTGGTTGGGCGAAACGCCAAGCAAACGTTCCCTGAGTGACGGAAAGGGTTATGCGCAAAAGAATGAGATTAAAGCTATTCGATACAATAATGTGGTTTCTAGGGACCCTGAAGTCGTGGAGCGCGCGTTTTTAAAGCAAAGCTTTTTACCTCTACCCCCCAAGGGTTCTTTCGCGACCGTTGGTGTCACCAGAAAACTCCCAGCGAACAAATAAAAGAATTTTACTGGCACCAGCCGTGAATCGAACCTGGAACTAATACACTAACAAAGCGAGAGCCCGTTGTCTTACCGATTTATCTACGAGCCCACGCGAAGACAGGGAAGACAGGTGGTGTACTCACCAAGCACATCCAAGGGTTTACCCTGCGTTCTCGCTGAAAGCCACGTGAAAGCGTCACGCGACCACTCACGCCCGTCTAGCGGCCCTGTGCGCACCTTGCTCATGTGCTTTGAGTTACAAAAATTAAAGCAAGCTCACACCCAATGCATGGCATCTCACGTTAGTACGCCAATGTGCTAACGCCTGTGGCCTCCCAGTGTTAACGTAAAAAATCACAGCTCCTTGTCGTCCAGCCCTCACGCAAAATCAAGAAATACATTCAAATACTCCTTGACGGTCAGGCCATCACTCCAAGCCCCAGCATCAAGATCCTGGGCCTACATCTCGAGGCTAACACCAAGAGTGACGTCTCCTTGCAGCGTCTCAAAAACAGCATCATTCAAATCATACACATGATCAGGCGAGTTGCCACCAAGAAGCGAAGCTAAAGGAATCCGGTACCTTTCGATTAATTGAGCTTTCGTCCTCTCGAGAGTCACTTACGTCAACCCCCTGTCTTCTTCTCGACAGGGAAAACATAGAGATGCCTTATACAATGATTAGAAAGGCGGTCGAGCAGGGCCATTGGTCTTCTCATGAGTGCGTCCACACAGAGGCTCCTTAGCACGAGGCTCCACAACACGGTGGAAGAGCTGATAGAAGGCCATCTTTCTAAGCAGAAGGTCCCACTCAGAACTGCGGTGGGTAACCGCATGCTTCACCAGATTGGCTGGGCAGGCGAGAATGTCACTCCGTTTGACGTACTCCCACACTCTTGGCGACTAAAACTAAAGATGCTCCCTTTGCTTAGAAATATGAACCCCTCACATGACGAGGGTCACCGAAAAGCACGGGCTCAAGCGCTAAACACCAACCCTCGGTGGGGATCATGCGGTTATCTACACAGACAGCCTCCAAACATCGAGGGCAGCAATACGCCATCATCGTGGCTACCTCCAGAACCAACCTCCTTGCGTTTACCTCGCTTAGGACACAAGAAATGACGGCAGCACAAGAGGCAGCCATCACCTTGCCTCTCACTCATCCAGGGGTTCGGAAGGGCAGTCACCGATTCCCAGCAAGCCTACTGGAATTACCAGTCGGGTTGGGTGTCCGGACCTGCACTGCGCGTGCTAAAAAACGACTCCCCAAATGGTTTCCATTCAGGTCATCTGGACACCCCCTCACGCTTCAATGGAGGGCAACAAATACGCCCACACCAACAAGCCTGCGCTTTACCTCCCGTGCTATGGGAGCTGCCCGAGGACAGTCACCCGCTTGTCACGTTCAGGGCGATAACCCAGGATTATCACCTTCTGAGACAGACCATACCTTCGCCTTACCCTGACCTTTCCAGACAACAACAAACTACCCTACGGCTCATACAATCCGGGCTCCTTCCCACAGCCTACGTGTCTTCACTTAATGTATCCGAATCGCTACGACGCTGAATGTAATTTTTCCTCAGAAGTAGGAACACTACCGCCCAATATCGGGGTGTGCGACTTTAGCCATGAGCACCCCTCCTCTCTTTCCGTCAACTACCCAACAAGAGCAATGGGAGATGCTGCTGTCTAGGCCCTCTCTCCTACCCAGCTTCAGCGGGTGGAACAGAACACAGGCCGCGCGGACTGCATATTGGCCCACAGAAGAAGGAATCACTCCCCAGGGCTGCACTCGGGGCCGTTATCGAAATCTGAAACAGAAGTATTTCTTCCTCCTCCCCCTACTTCTCTGCCGCAAATCTCGTCACCTCCGTCCGCGGCGCAGAGACGGAGAAGTGAGCTTACTTTCTTTTATAAAACAGTTTCCACTCTTGTGCTACATGAATACAACTCAACCAAACACCGTTCATGCATCATGCATTGATTTAACATTACCAAGAATATCTATTTGAAGTAATAAATGGTGTGGTTAAGTGCATTTCACTTCTCTCTGGTTTTACTATTTGTAGAGCGATGTGAGTGAATTTAAGTTACGTCGCATGGGTAATCGTTATGGGGGCCGTTTACAGCTTTGCTTTCCAACCACATTCACGGGGTGGATTGGCGCGATTTTTTTGTTTACAATAACACGAGCTGAGCACTGAGTGTACGACATCTTTACACCTTCGAGGATGACGGATCCTACGTTAACGTGTTCTGACACTGAGAAAAGAATGTTATGCGCAACACGGTCAAAGGCCTTCTGCAAATCAATTTGGATCATCGCCACGTGGCCCCCTAGAGCGTCGCAACACTCTAATACACTTCTTGCGACATGAATATTGGTAAAAATAGATCGTCCCTGAATTCCACATGTTTGATGGGTTCCAACAATTGTTTTTATTACTCCTTGCAATCTTCTAGCCAAAACCTTCATGAAAATTTTGTAATCAACATTCGTTAAGCTGATTGGCCGATACGACTCTACCCCCAACAGTTTTTCAGGATCATCAGTTTTAGGAATTAACACAATATGACTATTCCGGAACGAAGGCGGTGTTCTCTTGGATTCATACGCTTCCGTTATGACCCTGTATAAAATTACTGCTATATCTTCTTTAAGAACTTGAAAAACTCGGTTCCCAATCCATCTGGCCCCGGTGACTCCCCCATGGATAATTCGTCGATGGCGTTATTTATCTCCTGCAAACTGATCGGCGCCTCCATGCTTGCTCTGTCATCATCCCTTAAATTTGGCATTGACGGCAAGAAAGTTAGCTCGAATCTTTACTGCCTTGGTTTTTAGTTCCCAGCAGTTTCCCTTTTAATGTTCAAAAAAAAATCGCGCCAATCCCCCGTGAATGTGGTTGGGAAAACAAAGCTGTAAACGGCCCCATAACGATTACCCATGCGACGTAACTTAAATTCACTCACATCGCTCTACAAATAGCAAAACCAGAGAGAAGTGAAAGCACTTAACCCCACCTTTATTACTTCAAATAGATATTCTTGGTAAGTTAAATCAATGCATGAGCATGAACGGTGTTTTTGGGTTTAGTTGTATTCATGTAGCACAAGAGTGGAAAATTTTTATAAAAGAAAGTAAGCTCACTTCTCCGTCTCTGCGCCGGGACGGAGGTGACGAGATTTGCGCAGAGAAATAGGGGGAGGAGGAAGAAATACTTCTGTTCAGATTTTGAACGGCCCAGAGTGCAGCCCTGGGGAGTATTCCTTCTTCTGTGGGGCCCAAAATGCAGTCCGCGCGGCCTGTTTCTGTCCACCCGCTGAAGCTGGGTAGGTAGAGAGGGCCTAGACAGCAGCATCTCCCATTGCTCTTGTTGGGTATTGACGGAAAAAGAGGAGGGTGCTCATGGCTAAAGTCGCACACCCCATTATTGGGGAGTGTTCCTACTTCTGAGGGAAAAATTTTCATTCAGCGTCGTAGCGATTCGGATACATTAAATGAAGACACGTAGGCTGTGGGAAGGAGCCGGATTGTATGAGCCGTAGGGTAGTTTGTTGTTGTCTGGAAAGGTCAGGGTAAGGCGAAGGTATGGTCTGTCTCAGAAGGTGATAATCCTGGGTTATCGCCCTGAACGTGAAAAGCGGGTGACTGTCCTCGTGCAGCTCCATAGCACGGGAGGTAAAAGCGCCGGCTTTTTGGGGTGGGCGTATTTGTTGCCCTCCATTGAAGCGTGGGGGGGTGTCCAGATGACCTGAATGGAAACGTGTACGCGAGGTAGAAACAGGCCAGTGGTGCTCGGCCATGTTTCCCAAGTCCACCCTGGAGCTGTTCGCTCTTACAAGTCCACCCAGCAGCGGAATTGTTTTACGACAACGACACTGGGAGTGCACTGCTCTTCGAGGCACGCGCGGGAGCACTCCGCACCCTCCTCTACCGTCAGCGCTTCGACTCATCCCCAGTAAAGCCCTATATTTGGGAAAGTAGCGACTTTCTTGATCTTTGCCGCCGTTTCCCTTACCCGCCACTGCCCTCCTCGAAAAAAACCCTCTCAGGAGGGAGACGACGGGGCTTCCGCGGCCGTAATTGGCTGCGGGGAGCGGAAACGTCAACAAACGTCACCGTGACATCTCCGCCGCTCGTCAAGCGGGTGTCGAACTTTTTTGCATTTTTTTTTTTTTTCCGCCGGACGCCATTGCCGCCCTGTGGCCACGGCGACTTTCAGAGCGCTTGCGCTTCTTCGCGCTTGTTCATAATCGCAATGCCATTCTGCTGCGCCTACCAATGTAATAGTAAAAGTGAAAAAAGTATTCTCGCTGTTTAACATTCCGAGTGTCAAAAGAGATGTCCAGCGCAAGAAGCAGTGGCTTCTTGCGCCTAACAGGACTTCTTTGTGCGACGTAGGCTACAATTTTCGGTATTTCCGCGCGTGCACGAGGAGTTGACAGAATCTGGTGAACTCGCTCTTTCACTTTCACAGCTATTCTTAATTTTTGCGAAACAAGGCTTCCCTTTTTTTACAGAGAAGCGGGTCGGGACACCGCAAAGTGGGGTCCAGCAAAATGCGCGCCTCTCATCGATTGAATTCTAATGCGGATTTAAGATACTTTTATTAAAATGTATACATTTATTTTCCCCTCCCTATTGGTCTGTAACGATGTGCTATTTCGGTAGAATTTTTTCCACGTGTCTTTAAAAATTGCTGTACAGCTGTATTTTGTTTTAGACATGCTGTAAAGAAGTTGTTTTTGATAGTAAACAAAAAGCCGCTTACTGTAATATGTTAGTCGTGTTCAGAATCACGTATTTTTTTCAATATTTCGGTATTTAAATTTGTATTTTGTATATTTACACGGGTTGTCCATTCGTGAGGTACTGGTTAGAGCTCATATATGAACTTCCACATCACAACAGGAGGACATTGAGGCTATGATTCAGTTATTTTCTTCTTTTTTGCAAATCGGAATGTTTAAAAAACAAATTCCTGAGAAGTGTTCGTGATACCACAGTTTAAAATAATCGTATTATTGTTTTGCACCTCCATTTTATTGAAGATCAACTCGAACCATTGATACTGCAGAAGTATGGAAAAAAGAAGCTAAAACCAAACGTCATTCCAACTTTGTTTTCCCACTGGCCGGCTCCAAACAAACGAAAACATCCCGCCAAAAGATGCGAAATTCGCACACACTTGCAGCAAGGTCCTTAAAGACATTTTGAGTGTGTTGTTAAAGGTTCGAGTTCAAATACTTGTCACGAATAAAGATGCAAAAGTAGATACGACGAAAAGTAGCAAATGCGGCAGTAAAAGTGTTGGCATGCGTGTGGCTGTTGCGAGATTCGGTGACAGTGCGGTGAAGTTATTTTGTGCATAATTTGTTAGAGAGATACGTTCATTCTTGTTCGTGTTCTTTTCGGATTGTCTTCTTGAACTGCATGTATATATCCTAAAATGTAATGTACGCGCATTTCCTTCGCGTGAGCATGTCTTCGAAAAATATATTTATATGTCCAGTATTTTGGGGGTGCAGCACGGTGTCCTAATTATATTACAGACTAAGTACAAATAAAGAGTTTTCGTAGAGTGTTCTAATCAGCGTGTATTTATTTGTTTTTATAAATCATACCATCACAGGCGAATGGGCATTACAGAGGGGAGTGGGTACAGAAACAAAAAAGTACCAAAACGCTGCTGAAGGTAGTTATTTCCTAATTATGTACTGTTCGCTAATAGACTTCATAGTAAATAAAAGCACTTTAAGCATGGTTCAGTATATAAATTTAGCTAGAGCGAAAAAAGAAACGCCAAAAAAACGGAAGAGTGGCAGTGTACCTGGCAATACAAAAAACAGGATTCCGTGTTTGTCGTCGCTTTTCTCGTCGCCACTTCTTGATAAAGAGGTTTAAACCTGCCCATTTACAATCGTCTGGCCTTTGCATAGCCATCGTGACGCCTGCATGCGACAGTTTTAATAACAACACGTAAAAACGCCGAAGCAGCAAGCGATCCCATTGACAGCTACCGCAGCGTCTCGAGAGCGCAGGGCGACAAAGCGTGCCGTGTGCAGCGCGCCGGCCGGTGCGAGAGTGAAATCCGAGGAGGAAAGCGGCCGGAGGAGGAGGGTGTCGCTACTTTCCAAAATAGAGGGGTTTTAATCCCCAGCAGTGCAAAGTGCCATCTGCCGAGCCTGCGGGGAAGCACAGGAGAGTGCGGAGCACGTGATCACTCAGTGTGCTGTGTTGTCGCCAACCCACCCAGAGGGCACCACTTACCGCAAGCGTTGGGACTCCAGACCTGCGACAACGACACCAGTCCACGTTGGTGACGGCGTCGAAGGAGGGGAACTGCGCCAGTGGTGGTGGCGGACCCGGCAAACCCGGGCCAGAGACAAGAGTCTGCACACGGGGACACTGACTCATAGGGAACCCAGTGATTCGTGCAGACAGTGCCTGCCCTATGCCATGCCTATCCTTCCCTCTGATAAACTCCTTCCTGTAGATATAGTTTGCAGCGACGGCTAGGGTGCAAAAACTGTGCCCACCCGATACAAAGGGGATAGCCACATCATCGTCATCATCATCATCATCATGAAGCGAGGCTCATCTAGCCGACGCTGCAACGTTTATAGATACTGCGCTTTGAGTTGTAAATAAGCCTTCGTTGTCGCGTCTTCGGGATAGAAAATGCTCAATATCTGGTCTATGTATTTTGACTCGATCCTACAAGTACAAAGTTTGTTTAACGACGTTGTTTAACACCCACGATTGCCTTTGCACGCAGCTTTAGAGGTCGTTTGCTTGAAAGGCGAATGCCATAGCCCCGGGTTCTGTCATCTCGGGCAGAGTGAATACCAGCGTGCTGAATTCTTTTTTCGCTGTCACAGCATTTTCGCGCGATATCGCTACGCGAAAATATGCTTTTTTGCCTTTCAAGTTGTTTCGAACGCTCTGGGTATCCGTTGTGTGTGTGTGTGTGTGTGTGTGTGTGTGTGTGTGTGTGTGTGTGTGTGTGTGTGTGTGTGTGTGTGAGAGAGAGAGAGAGAGATGAGAGGAGAGAGGAGGAGAGAGAGAGAGAGAGAGTGTGTGAGAGAGTGCACGTGCGCGAGAACAGCGTAATACGATAAGCTCTCGTGTATTGTTTATAGGCAGGCGACTAGAGTCAGATAATCTGTTAGGCTTCCACGGGTACGAATCAATCATTTTTTTGCGTTTTATTTAATATGCTTAGGGGTTTCAAGTACCTACTGCGATCTCGCTGCCAAATTATTTGCCGTGAGTGAAAAAGTCATGGTATTCCGCGATGCCTTTCATATTGCTATCGACTCTACATATGTATTATTTGGAAAGGCTGTTTCGGAATTTCTAGATTTGCTGGGGTAATATATTCTGCACATAATTTGTTGGCATGACATATTAAGGGCATTATTTTTTTCGGTGAGCAGTTAAGCTGATCACTAATACATGTATGCACAACATCGGCTGTAAGTAAGTTGTTCGGGATATTAGTGAATAAACACATCAAGTGGAGAACTATACCAATCGTAACTCGGGTAAAGATTTTTATTATATTACTTAGACCACGCCCATGTATGGTAGACTGGAAGTCTCTCTGTACGTTTGTATATGCAAGCATGCATGCCAATAAACTGCACCAGCACGTTTGATCTGCCTATTGCGGAAGAAATACCGATAGCCATTTGGACAGTATACACTTCAGATGCTGAAGTACACGACGTCTCTGTTAATAGTATCGCTGTAAAAGTTACGCCAAACGTTTCAAGTAGTGTTGCCATGTCATCTACTTTATCTGTCAAAGACCGGACATTTAAAGGAGAAAAAAGGAAACGACATAGGGGGTATTTTCGTGTTTAATAATGGTTGGATTTCGGTCGGCTGAGTTCCCATAATTTGGTTCTTGTTCGGAACGCAAGGAATATGCGTTCCGTGCGTCTCAAACAACATGTACGAGATTTTCAAAAATAAAACCGGAAAACGTGTTGTGTTTTCGAACCATGCGTGACTACAAAAAAGAATACCGCTGTGCAATGAATTCACTTATACATCACCCCGGCCATAGTCTACGCCGAAAATTCAAAGGCACCAGTAACTACCCTAATGGCACCAGCAAATACTTCTACCTTTCTCCTGCATTGGTGTGCGGTAACTTTTTTTATTATTAAACGTCGCACACAGGCTGCGAAGGCAGAGTTTTCGTCCGCTGCGCCCGCCCGCGCCAGGGAAAGCGACCTTAGGCTACGCGCGCCGCGGTGCAGCAAAAAACGCGGCCACGCCCCCTTTTCAACTTACGCTCTCTCCGGGTGATTGGGACGGCCGGAGCAACGGCGCGCCGCCGGCAGCCGATCGCGGAGCAACGGCGCCCCTCCGGTAGCCGATCGCGGAGGCCACGGCTCAAGCTTGGACGTTTCCTGGTTTCCCTATAGACCGTTCCAACGAGGGCGCCGCCATCTTGCGTGCGCAGCGCCCTCTCGTAACTGCCCGGTTTGCTGGCTTGGGCGTTTGCTCCGCGGCGCATGGGCGCCTACGGCGGCTCGGTGAATTTTCCGCTGTAGCGCGCTGTACGTTCTTTTCCGTAATATACTTTAAATGGGAAAGTTGTTGCATAGGACCAGTTTAAGCGATCTGGCTTAAATTGGCGGCTTTTAAGGCCGCGGGGGAGCTGAAATTCGCTTCGAGGTAGCGTGGTCCACGGTGGGTAAACGATGCCATGTCGAACACGTTTGCAGTACTTCATCACAATTTTTTTGTTTGCGTGTGTGTGCCCGGGATCACGTAAAGCGGGTATTTTGATCGCTTTACTGCAAAGACTAATGTTTATTAAAACGATCTAACCGTGATACGCTCGGCGCCCATGGGTAACAAACAGAAGCGCGTGTCGACGTCAGTGTAAGACTTTTGGTTTCACGCCCTTTCAGGGTTTAATACAGGTAGTTTTGGGTGTACTTAGTAAATATTTGGCATATTACATAGTTTGTATTAAATATTATCGATATATCAACACTGCCACCAACTATAAACAAAATTTCCTCTCTTTAGAATTTCAAGCTGCTCTGCAGCCCAATTTAGCCGTGCAACTAATGTACAACATAAATAAAATGAACAGCACAACTCCTGGAGACCGTCCGCCGTTGGCCAACTTATTATTAGGCGTCCGCCGTTGGCCAACCAGACAAGCGTACGCTTTTGCGTTGCTTTTATCTAGGTTTGTTGTTGCCGATAACTAGACATCAAATTTGGGTAATACACTGAACTCTTTGCTGGAGTGAGTGAGTGAACAATTTTATTTTGCCCGAGCCGGGGATGGGGGAAGAAGGGAGGTGGAATCCCCTTCAGTAGCCCCCTCCCCCTTCCGCTCAGATTGGCTGGGGAAGGGACAACCTAGGTAGGTAGTAGTCACTGTGAAAATCGCCAACTCCAGCCCACGTAATACTTGGAGCCGGGTATCCCGCATTGTGACCGGAGCAACGGTGGATGGAACTAATACCATCTGCGGCACAGGCAAGTTTCAGTGACCCATTTTAGTTTGGAAACAAGGTAGAAGAATTTTGTGCCACTACTCCAAGGTAGGACAGTAAGAGCTCAGAAGAACAAAATTGCCAAAACTTTTGTGTGCTTTAAAGTGTGCAACTCAGAAGCTGCTAGTCTCGCTCATTTATTAGGAACATTTAATTAAAAGAATGCGTAAATTAGTGGTAAACCCGCACGCGCGATGCCTACGAAGCGTAGCCAAGGCAAAGGAGCAGCCGCGCCGGGCCCGCCGTGATCGCGCGCCCACCCCAGAGAGGAGGAAAGGCGGCCGCGCGGCGCGACCGCTGAGTACGAGAGTACGTTTCCCCCTCGCCCGATGGAACGGTCTATAGGCGGCGTAAAAATCGACGCATCACGTGACCAACCTACAGCGCAGTTTTCGACCATCAAGTCCACCAGACGGCGCAACCGAAAGGTTACTTTTGGTAGAGAATACAAAACATTCATTCCGTGACTCAGAGAGCCAACACAGTTCGCTTACAATGTATTGTTTAAAAATATTATTAACGAGTTCCGCACCAAACATCCGTTGAGCAAAAATGTACGCAACTTTTCACTAACAGCCTACTGGTGCACCACCTCGTTTCTGAATTCGCAACCACAAAGCCGCCAATTAAAATTGAAACCGCTGCAACGGCCCACCGTTTCTATGTGCGTGGAGCACTGGTTTCGTGACTGTTATTGCTGTTATGTGCTTTTGCGTCCATCAGTTGTTGAGAGGACTGGCAAAACACGGGAATTGAGTGCTTGTGGAGTGACAAATGTGAGAAATTCCGCACCGGAAGACAGCTGTCGAGGCAAGATTATTTAATTCTTGCAACAGAAGTTGAGTGTTGCACTCCGCTAGAAAGACAGTGCAAACGAAACCGTTGTCGCCGGCAATACCTCATTTGTGCATGACTTCCACTGGAATATTGTCTTATTACATGATTCAAATATAAAATCTGCATTCCTCGGAGTTTTTTTATGAGGGTGCATGCGGAGTTAGCAAAAAAACTTGAAAAAAAGAGAAAAACCCAAGAAACAGCCTCTCAACTTTCCTGGCCGCTCTCGAGCATTTCTGACTATCTAGAACCCGTAAGTTGTGGGCGCATTTGCCTGAAAAGGTGTGGCATTATTTAGGATGGAACTTTTGAGCCTACCAAAATATAGTAATTTGCCCAGGCGTTACCTAACTGTTGCCTTTCTGCTTGGACGCGTTAGTGAGCATTTAGTCAACAGCGCTTTGCTACAACTAAAGTTTGCCTTCATAGAGACGTGGTGATGCGAGTTAGGTTCTATTAGCATGCCTTGTGACAGCTGATGCTAGCGTCATGGTGAATACGCGTGAACTCAAAAATACTGCCTTATTTTTTTTTTCAGAGGTCGGTGTTCATTTAGATATTCTGGCTGAACCTTCAACGTTGTCGGCGCACGCAACAACTGCACCAAGGACTGGCAGGCCATTTCAACTCTTCGTGCTTGCCTGGTATGACACCCATGCGCCCGACTGGTGTGTTTATGTATATTTAACTTCCACTTATAGTTGTTTCTCTGAATTTGTGTGACATGATTCTCTTAACTATTCATTCTTCCAATTTAATTTACATTTTTCATTCATTCCTTGTTTTTTTTTGCAGATACAACCAAAGAACAAAGAAGCACACACCGGAAGGCGACCACATCAAGTTCTCAGCACGAGAAAATGTATGATGTTGCCTGCAGATAAATGTTACAAAGTGCTAGGTATTTTCACCAAATGTTAAAAAGAAGGTCAACATATATCAATGCGTTCATCATGTGATGTGCATATTTCTGAGTATGAATGGAATAGCTGTTGTTCAATTCAAGAACACGATATTCCGTGTCTAAAAATATTTAACTTAGGCCGAGTATTCGGTATACTGCAAATATTGAGACGCATCAAAATGTGTGATGTGATATTGTTACGTAGCTATACTCGGTCACAACTTGAGAACGGCACCGGAAGTTGCCGCTGTGTCTTATCACCATAGCCGGATGTTTCTCTGCGCGGCGCAAGTAAAGCGTTACTGGGAATATTTTGAACATGGCGTGAGCCGTTCCCGTGGTTTTTTGGACCTAATAAGCTTATAAACGACTCCAGTGACGACAAACAAACTGCGTGAGACAAGGCAGACGATATCACAGACGAAACCCCTTTCAAAACACGCGCGCACTGACGTCACGGGTCCGGCGCTTTGGCGGAGTGATACACTACATGAGGTGGTGCCATTCTTGAGTTGTAACCGAGTATAGCCACTAAGCTCACTCTGTCCTCAAAATTCAACGTTTATTATAAATCACGTTGCGTACACATTGGCAAATGTAAGAAAGCCAATGCGGGTTCTAGTTTGCTTTCTACCATTCCCTTTCACTGCTGAGTACTTCACTTTCTCTGTACATTTACAACACTTCGCACAAAAAAAATTGCTGTAAGACCAACTGTACAGCTCCTGTTATCAGCCTAAAGCAAGTTCGTGCAAGAAGCTGAGAGGAAGTAAACTTTATTGCAGCAGCTCATTTCTGATAGACACTATGATTCATGCTCTGGTGATCGAGTAGGTGTCTCCTTTGTTAATAGGGCTGTGTGGACCTTGCAGGTGGGCTTTAAACCTTTTTACACAAAGAAATGTGAGGGGTCAGAGTTTGTTTTAGAGGTCTGGAGAAGTAGTAGCCCAGGTCATCTAGAAACAGGGATAAGCGTGTGGCAAAAGTGAGGAAGGAGGAGGTGTGGTGCTTTGTACCTCAAGGGAAGATTGATTTAGCGAGTTGGATGGGTTGCCTGCGAATACCTCGCAAGGGCTGTTTGTATCGAATATAATAAGGGAGGCCACTGCTACACTCAGTTAGTAAGCGTGTGAAAATCCCAGATCCCTCCAGGGCACAATTTTACATGTAGCCACCGACTGCGAATTGTTGCACAAGTGGGTGAAAACTATTCAATAAATGCACCATAATGCCACTCCCAAAAAAGTGCACGAAGGCAGGTCTTGTTCTATATTGTAAGGAATCGAAGATAGTAGATATTATTGGTTGAACCTACAAGGACACTAAGAACTTTAAGTCGTGTACCGAACTGTGCAGTGCAGTCCATGCATTGCAGTGTCAAATCATATTTGTAAGTCTTGCTTACTGATGTGCATGGTTTTTTTACATTTATCAATCACTGAAGCATAAATGTTTTTTTAATTTTACTGTCAATACAGTATAAGGCCATCCACATTACTACTGGCAAAATTCAACATTTCATTCCATTTATTTACACTTGAAAGAGCATTACTTAAGGGGGGCGGGGGCGGGGGATCTTGGCCGAAGTATAGTCAGCGTTCCAATGCATACAAAAAATAAGGCGATGAGAACAAAAAGAATAGAACATTAACGAGGTGAAATTCAACTCACTGCTGCAAACGGTGTTCATCAGGGTAGTGGAACTAACAATGTGGCTCTTCGACGAGCAAGTGCGAGTCAACACAGTGTGCGTAATACGTTATTGGGCAGCTGGGTTCTGAAATCATATTTATCCTCTCTCGCTTATGGAAATAAAATGTCATCGCATTTTTACTGTGTAAATATGAAGGTAAAATTATTTAGACCGAGCGTGTTTCATTACATTCTATATGTCATCAGCAAGTGAAATATCTCATTAATGAGTATTAATTACAGCACATGATTCGTAACCACCCTAGAGCGTAATAAACAGCTGATACCAACGTTATGTACATCCTATTGTTGAACGGTAAAGCTACTGTTTATGCCAGCATCAAGTATAATAAGGGGGCATGCAAGAAGCATTACTGTAAATAAACTAGTTAGGAATTTTCACGCAACAGAGAATATCTGAGTACTTTTAAAAATGTCAAAGTGTTGGTAAAGAAAGTCAGATAAATATTTTTAATGCCGTAGGTGTTTTCTTTCTTTTTCTTTCAACTTGTGATGCTACTTGGCGCGTGCTTGGGGCCTGTCGCACCCCCAAAAGAGATAGAGAAGAAAACGCCGTACCTCAAACACTCGCTCACGGATTTTATTTCCATTGCTACGTTCAAATGTAGCTATGTTCGCAGTAAGCGATAGAGTTCGCAATAACTATCGCTTTAATCCGAGAGAATTTCCAAGCGTCTGTGTCCTTCGTAACTTGTTGCGACGTCCAAAAAGAAAAAAGACACGAGCAGCAAAATATTGGAAGCAATGTGCCCTTCGTTCGAAATCTTAGCGCAAGTGAACGAGTTGTTATGGCAAAAAAAAAATGTTGTCACGAAAGCAATGTACAATTGCAGCGATCGAAATGAAATGATGTCCTGGCCTCTGTGAACTTGCGGATGTCAATAACCGATTTGTTCTCACTTGCTGCTCACTGTGGTCTGTGCCAGTCGAGGCCATCTGGTCACCTGGCGTAAAATCAGTTCACTAGCGTGGCGCAAGTAAACACGCGGCCAGCGTGCCAGCCAGGAACCAGCAGGAGCAGCCACGGACGGACTCGACGCTCCTTTCGCGCGCGGGAGGAAGAGAGTCGAGTCCGGCCATGGAGCAGCGAGCCGGCGGCCGCCGGGCGAGGGCAGCCATGTTATTAAGGAGCTCAAGCGGCCTGTGCAAAAAGCTGACGCCATGTTAACAAAGCCGTGTTTACAGCGCCATCAAGCGGGCGTCCTCGGTAGTTCACGACGCCGCCACTACGCTTTTTCTGGCAGTACAGGCAAAGCCAGACCTTTGCTTCTCTAAAATCCTCCCTGAAACGAGAAAATCGCACCCCGCTCCGCTGCAGCTTAGCGGAGCTACCCGTAGCGGAGCGGAGCGTAAAAACGCCAAACTAAAACTCTCTATTGGCTCCGGTTGCCCTGAGCGGGCTGCCGATACCGGACCGGACTGCCGAAAATGCTCAGCTAAAAATCTCTAGTAGCCAGTTTCAGCTGACCGTTTTTCAGGGCCCGCTGCGCTCCGATAGCACGTGGGAGCGGCCATTGCGTATGCGTGACGTGCCTGGCCGCGAACGGCATTGCCTTCGGTTTGGCTAAGCGCGCAGCCGCTACCGCGGCAGCGAGCATGGAAACTGGCCAGCTAACGAAAACCGCCAGCTAAAAGTCTCTATTAGCGAGTTTTAGCTGGCCGGTTTTCACAGTCCGCTCTCTTCCGAGGGCAAGCGGGAACGGCATTGCGCCTTCGCGGCGCGCTTGGCCGCGATCGGCATTGGCTCCGGTTGCGCTGAGAAGGCCACCAGCTAAAACTTAAATCACTCGTACACCATCTTCACGAGCCACCGTGTTTACGGGCGGCGCGGTAGCAAATCTTGGAAATTCAAGGACAAGCACGGGAGTGTGAAGCGTCCGCTCAACCGCGAGAAAGAAAAACCTGATCCACGGCAACGATACAAACTCAAGTGCAAAAAAATCAGCTCATCCAACATGCAGAAAGGAACATCGAATGCGAATAGATAAATGAAAATGTAGCATTGTCCAGGAGATTCAGGCTGCATACCGAATACGAAATATCCATGCTCGCTCGAGGACGAACTTTAATGCCTAATTTAGAAGACAATCTGAGTCAAGGGAATCTGCGTCTCCCGTCCTAACCAAGAAAGCAGCAAGAAGACGGCATCGCCCCTCGAAAAATCGTTCGAACATAAAGCACGGAGGCATCGGTCCGCCCATCTGCGGCAAAATCTTGACTAACCCTACCAGTGTCACCGTCGGGGGTGGGATTTGTTAAAGTAGAGGAAGTAGCTTGCCGTCCTTCTATCAGCATTGGGGGAGGGGGAGAGAAAGAGGCGAATACACACGGTTCCGCCCAGTCAGGGACTCGCGTCCTCGTCCTGTTCTATAACACTACGGGTCATCTCCGGATTCAACGCTGAGGAGCTGGAGGGAGGCACCGTTCACGAGTGAGGCCTTCGAATTCTCAAGAAGCTGCGGCGTATTATAGGCCACGAAGGCGCTGCCAAAGCGAAGATCGCGAATGCAGCCCGGTGAGTGAACCAACCATGTACTTTGTCTTCATAACCTTTAAAGGAGCCATGAAGAGAAAACACAAGTTTGGTTCATTCGAAAGGTTGCCTCGTTAGAACCATAACGACACCACTTATAACGCAAACTTCGCTCAAATAAGCTACATAATTAGGAAGAAAGGAAATGACCATGCGACCCCCCAAGCTCATTTTCCGCAACAGAACCTATGATGTCACTCGAGAATGCTCTGCGATTGGCGGAGGCCGGCAAAAGCAAACGCATGTTAGGCAGGGCTTACAGTTTGCATAGCGAGCTATATGCCCGTGAAACATACTGCACATTCTTTTTATGACAAAGAACGGTGGAGCAAACGGTTGAAGTTCCGAACGAACACGCAAGCGTGTGCGCCAATGCGTACGAAACTACCGACGGCCGAGCTCGACATCTCGCCGTCGCGAAGACGAATTTTCGGATTCGAGGCTCTTCGGGGCCAACGAACCGTTCCAGCACGCACAGCCGCGACCTTGCTTTGTATCGTAATCCCTTCACAGGAGGTTGGCCGTCATATCGCCAACCAGCAAAGGTAAAAATAGAAACGAGGGGAGTAAGGAACAGCAAGAAGCGACGAGATAGTGCCAGTCGTCGCATAAGTTTCGAATGGTGTTGGCTTGCTGCTGTCGTTACGAGCTCGTTTCTAGTTTACAACCACTGAAAACTTCAGTTTGTTCGAGTACTTTCCGATGAAATTTCGTTGCTGCGTTTTGAAATGCCCATGTAGTACGGGCAAATCGTCGAGGGAGTGCGACATCCCCGCCGGTGAAGAGATCTCCTTTCATGTGCTGCCAAACGACGAACCGCGGCGAAGCAAGTGGCTACGTTTTGTGAACTTTGCAAACGGAGGAGGAAGGGAGCTAAAGGAAGTACGAGTGTGCTCGCTTCATTTCCGACGAAGTGATTACGGGCAGGGACCCTTACGTTAGCTGACTCCTGGGACATGCTGGCGCTCGTCGCCGACTTCGTCAAATCGCCGTCAAAGCGCTCTGACCTTGGGGGAAAAAGCCGTACACACCGCGCATTGACGCTCGTATCTTTCTGGTCGGAGCAGAGAGCTCGCGCGAACGGCTTTCCATACACGACACCGGCCAACTGCATAAGCGATACTGCTACTGAAATTGAACTATTATTAACGTAATAAAAATACGGCACATACGTACCAGTCTGTATCCGTCCATCGCGACGGGGCGACGAGGCAGCGGTGCCGACGGCAGGGCGCTCGTCTGTTGTGGCTATCGCGGAATGGTCGCTTTCCCGTCCACCGCGTATCCCACAACTCCTGCCGCTCGTGCACTTAGAAGCATTGAGCGTTCAAGTGGTGTGAGGTTGTTAAATTCAAGCCCTAGCTCCTCGGCGAGAGTTTTGTTCTCCGGATCAGGCGATTCCATGACTAGGGCTGCGGGTGCACTAGGTTTTACTAGTATTTTTAAAATGGCCGCCGTCTCGGTTTCGGCACGAGCTTCGGTTCCTCTCTGACTCCCGCGTGTGGTGCTATATGGAATCGACATACTAAGTATCTGTTTCATGGACCGGCTTGTATGACGCCATTGTTCACGTCAAAAAATGTGCAATTTTAGCGGGAGATTTAAAATTGTGGCTTAAATTGCCTTATTTCTCAGTGAATAAAGCATCATTTGCTTCCGGGAAAGCGCTTGGGGTACTATGAAACACCTAATCTTTCGAATAAAACAAACTTTTGTTTTCTCTTCATGGCTCCTTTAAGGGCGCTTGAACCGCGCTTTTTTTTTTCTTTGGGATTTGGGGGGTGTCGTGGACGGCGGGGTTGCACACCCGTCTCTCTCAAGTTTACCATAGGCCACCTTGACTGTGTTCCCTTCCCTGCTCAAGCCCGGTGGCTTATTTCTCAAATGCAGGGGGTGCAGCGCATAGCAACCATACCGACACTGGATTGCCTGGTTTCAGAGGAGTGACGCCGAAACGAAACACATATAGCAACGCTGGCAGGTTACTCTCGGCGTCAGAGACGTTGGAGCGGCAGCGGCTGCCGGATTCCGGAACTATTCGGGGAGCGCATCTGCGCTGCGAGATTTCGCGGAAGCGGTGGGGCGCCGAGCGACGGCATATTTGAGCTTGAGCGCGAGATGAAGAGCGCACGTGAGCGTTGGAGTATCTAGGTGCGATCGCCATTAGTTACGTCTGGGAAGACGCGAAGTCGTCATCGGAGAGAGCCACCATCGGAGTAGCGCCCAGTGCTGCAACGAAAGGTGAGTGCGCTCTCCTCTCACTGCCATTTTGGCTTGCTTCTGAACTGTTTTAATCACAGTGTGATGATGAATTGTTTTCCTGAAATTTGTCTCGTTCTTGGCTTGCACGGAAGGGGGAAGCGTAGTGTGGATGTCTGTAATGTAGATCAGATATTGCACGGCGTAAAACACTGGTTTATTTGCGGCTGGTTACGAAGATGATCTCGAGTCAGCGCGAAATGCGATCTCAGCTTGTTCTGCTCTGTTTTCGGTACACGCACCCGCGAACTGGAGCTGTGCAGTGCCGGTGTCCTAATTAAAAAAAACGTGCATCAATATTATAAAAGAGTTTTAAAAGCCGCCTAATTTTAAGCACTAAGAAAACTCATTAAGAGGATCCCCAAATTTTGTTAGCTATGATGCCAACGTGACTACCCTGGAAATCACTTTCAGCCACGGCTTTCAGCACAGCTTCCGACGTTGCAAGTCAGGTATCCTTTCAAGCGGACTTAAGTTTGTCAATACATGAAACCACTTCCTCTCTTTTAATGCACCCTCCCGACCCCTTTCTTATTTGAATTTGAGCCGTTGTGGTTCAAGCGAAGCTTCAAGCTTGGCCTAAATAACGGCAAACCTGCAGGGAAGCCCTTGTTTTGATATTTGTTACACTTTTGAACGATCCAAGCAGTGCAATGTTTCTGCTCGACGAACATGCACTGTATAGGCGTGAATGTACATGTAACTTGTATTTTGGAGAGGTGATGCTTGCATTTTTCATGAAGCATGCAATTTTTGAACTCCTTTGCTTCAGGTGGTGTCCGTATCGGTGGGCAGAGAGAGGCCCTACGGATGATGGGCACGTAGTGCACGTGGTTCCTCCGGGCCCAGCTGGCACGAGGTGTGTGTGACTGGTTCCTGCTCCTTTTATGGAGCGTCCCTGTTTTGGCAGTACTTGTCAATGCCATCAAGCAACAAAAATGTAGTGCCTTTGCAGATATAAGAGCATTAGATAAATGTGCAGCCTCCCACTGTGCTTGTGAACCACAAACATGGCAGCTATGCCAACGTCAGGGCAAGCTATCTATACAAGCGCCTCTGGTTTGTGGTTCCTTGTGTTGTCCTATCTATACACATTTGAGCAGACATTTTAAACAAAGTTCTACCTGCCGGTATCACTGATAGTTGGGTGCTTTGGAATAAATATTTGTGCCTCAAAGCTATTATGCTTGCATTATTTAGCAGGCTTGCCACCATCTGTTGGCATAATGTCCACAGCGGAGCCACCAGATTGCATCAGAGATGACGCGTCTTCATCCAGTGAGCTCGAAGTTTTACGCGCCAACCTGCAAGATGAAGGCTCAGCTTGCCACTGGGTGGTAGAGTATGGCCTCCGGACAAGACACATCATGGATTGTGGAGTGTGTGCAGCCAACACCAAGGTGTCAAAAGTGAGAACTAGCGGGATCACAATTCTGCTTCTTTGAAAGACTATAGTGCACATGCAGATGGGTGCCCCACATTCCTTCAGGAGGGTTGTTGTAATCGTCCAACTTGAAAACACCGCAGCTCTACATTTTGTGTTCCACCCCATTCCTCTCGAAAACACCATGACAAAGTACATGTACGGGTGATTGGGTCAGAATAACAGTGTTGTCACGTTAGTGCCCACTTCAAAACCAAGCTACGTGTTGTTACATTGCGGGAGGACAAGTGCCACAAACCATGGGTTAAAGGGGCCCTGAAAGGCATTTTGAGCACACTAAATGAACTAGCGCAATCGTTAGATATGGTCGTCAACGTCATCTGTGCCAAGTATTACTCTTTTACGCGCAGCGGAAAGCTCACACTTTTGTTGCAAAGTTTGTTGCTTTTTTCTCACCCTTTCCTTCGTGTTTTTGGACGCCGCCATCTTCACATGTCTACATCATCGATTCCCATATGTTCGTCATGAGCTAGACATCCTGCTATTGGGCGGCTTTTTCACGCACTTCCGGCAAAGAGATGAGTCGTCTGCTCAGCATCGGCTCGCCCGCTGATCTGCCAGCGGAGTGCCGGAGTGTTGGACATTTTACGACAAACGAAACAAGTGTAAACAAACGCTTAACCGTTTGTATTGAATGCAACACGGCCATAGCACGGCATGGATTTTATGTTACATGAGTACGTACCATAAAGCAAGCCCCGTGACACTTATTTGGTGCAATCGCAGAGAACGCCCTGAGCCGAATGCCAGGGTTTGACGCGTACATTTTATTCAACTTCAAAACAATCCAGAGATGCGTTTCGAACGAACACAACGTCACAACATGCGTTGCAAGTCTGAACCGCGATTGACAGACGATGGGTTGCCTCCTCCTGCCCGTCGTAAATTCGGCACTCACCTCACACCCGGTTTGCGTGGACGAACAGCAAGTCACAACTCTGGCGCGCAAGCGAGAATGCTTTTAGCCAGGCACACTACACATACCCCATGCGAGGTTGAGTCGTACGTCGTTCGAGAAAGATAATCCAGACCATGGGAAGCACTATCCACCCGCAGAAGTACAATGCCGCATTTCATCGCGAAACGAACGCGTCCACAACACACAGGAGGCGATGCACACACACACACAGCTTCGGTCACTGCATTGGCTTAGCTGCAAGCTTCGTTCGGACAATCAGCGATGCTACGACGATACAGAGCTGCGTGAGGACGACGTGCTAACCACTTCACGTATTTAAAAACACAGGGGCAAAGAACTAGGTTAATCGGAAGCAAAAAAATTCCCCCGCATTTCCCCGAGGGGGAGAATGTGAAAGTGCGAATGCACGGTTGTCGGCCCGCTTGCGGCGCTTGCGCTCGGCCCCCGCAGCCCACCACCTCGCCGCCTTCTCTTCCATCTCTTCCATCGGGTTTGTAGTGTCACGTGTACACCACGCAGTTATCAAGCCGCTATAACGCCGCTGAGTCGCCAACGCACGCCGCTGACGACGTAGTTTGAATGCGTTAAAGATATAAGGCGCGTCACTAACACTGATATCAGCGTCGCGTCCGTGGCTTGGTCGGTAGAGCGTCGCGCTGCGGCCGCAAAGTCCTCGGATCGAAACCTGGCGCCGGATGCTGTTTCTTTTTTAAATATAGAGGAGCACTGCGGACGCCGCCGCCACCGCCGCCGCCGGCGGTGGATGGTTTGGGGTCGCTTATAAAGTGCATTCGCACTTAAAAATATGTCCTCCATTATAGTGCCTGAAATATACTGGCTAGTGTGCCGAGGGCGGCTCCAGGCGGGCGCCGGGAGCGATGTACGCGGCCGGCTGCACCTTGGGGCGCTGCCGTGCGGAGTGTGCGCGTTCGTTCGGCCCGAGCAGATCGCGCGGTTACCTCCGAGCTGCGGCGCAGACGGCAGCGGCAGAACTTTCCATTCCCGCTTGCGACGAAAGCGAGCGAATGCGACGGAAATTCTGTCGCGCGACGAAAATTTGTCCCGACCATTCGACAAAAACGATCGTCGCGCGACAAAGCGACGGAATTCCTGCCGCTTTCACTCGCTTTCGTCGCAAGTGCGAACGGGCCTTTATGCGCAATCACATAAAACAAGCTCTTGCTTATCGCCTGAGCATACGGTTTATATCTGACTACGTTATACTGTGCTTGCCAGTGTATTTAAACGATGTCACTAGGTTTGAAACGTACGCGCTCGGCGTGCAGCTTTGTAAACGCAAGCGGCCTCACATACGCACGCTATTTTGCTGCTAATAGAGTTTTAGTACAGCGTTTGTGGCCTTTGCATACGCTAAACGCTAAATTTTTGCATCCCGCTACGTAAACACTGCGAGGGGAGTTTTAGTAGAGCGGTAGAGCGTCTAATCAGTTTTGCGTAGCGACACACTAATGCATACGGCGCCATCTGTCAAATGTTTTCCGAAATGTCTCGCCGGCTCATCTGCTATCGGAGTGCCGGAGTGTTTGGACATTTTACGACTATCCAAACAAGTGCAAACATACGCTTTCCCGTCAGTGTTGAATGCAACACATGGGTGCAGCTTGTCAGAACACGGGTTCTCGCTGATCGAGTGCGGTGTTGGTTAAATTTGCTCTGCGCCTTCCCGTTCATCGCCGCTGATAAAGCGATCCAATCCGGCGCGTTTTGTGCACGGGTTCTGTGTCGGTTTAAAATGTCCTTTTTCACATGCCGCCGGTAGTAGGAATTACAACCGCCGCAAAATAACACCCGGCACCAGCGGGGTCACATCTGAGACCGCGCTTTTTGGATAAACAGTGCGCGGTGCACCAAAGGGAACGAGCGCACGATTCTCCCCGCGCGGCTGCGAATTCGCCGCCGAATTCGCCAGGCCGCACACATGCGGCCAGGTCCTTCGTTCACTTTTCCAGCCTTTAGAGGAGTGTCCATGGGGTCAACAAAGATGAAAAAGCCGAAAGAGCTGGCCCGTAGCAGACGGCAGTCTGTGGGAGCGCAATAGCGGAAGTTCGTCACCGCTGAGGAGCGGAGCATCATGGGAGGGGAGGCCAACAGCGAAGAAACAGTTGAAAGGAGGAGGAAATACGGCGCGACGATAATGCGCGGTTTTTGATTTACGATTTCTCAGCTAATACTCATCGCTTTAACAAAATTCTTGCAGGAGGAGATTGCTAATACATTGCTTTATTTGGTTACATGTACATCCATGCATCGGCGGAAGGCATTTCAGGACCCCTTTAAGGTGAAAAGATGTATTCTACTGTCAGCCATCAAAGAAGCGAAGCAAAGCTACGTGCCACACACAGCTTTGTGTATGTGGGGGAGAAGGGTTGCACATACATTCGCAGGAGGAGGCTAGCTCAGTGCTACGCCCCATTGCCCTAGTGTCATCTTCTCATGACATGAGCCCCTTAAGAAAGAGAACTGCCAAACTTGTAAGAGCACCGTAACCTGCAAGTTTGTTCATTCCTTTAATTTAATATTGTTAGTCTTACAGCAAATATTTACACGAAGCAAATTTTCACACACGCTTCTGCATTTGATGCTCATGGACACTTTGAAAACTTGGAAGTGTGAAACGAAACGAAAACTAACAGCTGCATTTGGTTAGAACTTCTCTACCCGTCAAGGTGGCTCAATGGCTAAGGCGCTGTGTCGCCAAACCTAAGGGCATGAGTTCGATCTTGGGCACGATGGCTGCTTTTCGGATGGAGGCGGAAAGTGAAAATGCCGGTGTGTGGAGATTTTGGCGCGTGTTAAAGATCCCCGCAAGGGGTCAAATTACTCTGGAGCCCTCCACTACAGCGTACCTCATAGACCAGGTGGAACTTCAGTGCGTTCAACCCCACCATCACAGTTAAACCTTCTCTGCTAACCAATTGCTCAGTTCACTAGAATGAGGTGAAATAGTAAAAATTATGCATGATTATTGATTGAAACGCACTGGCAAAAGCAGCATATTTGTAGGTAATTTCTACAGTCCACTCCAACAAAAAAGCCCTCTGTTCGCCGGGCTCTTTCATGGTGTATGCAACCTAGCGAAGAGCAACCCTTTCATTGGTGTTGGAGACCTCAATGCGCACGACGTAGTACCAGCGTAGTACCACTCGAATTTAAACGAGCCGCTTTAACTGTCTATCTCAGTGTCTTCTCTATTGCATGTTGTAATGCAATAGAGAAGACACTGAGATAGACAGCCGATGCTGAGATAGACTCGTTGCTGAGGGAAGCAACGAGCTTGTAGTGCTCGTTGCTTCCCGCACTTGCATGCGCAAGCATTATTTCCATCGCAGTACTGTCACAGAACAGGGAGGATTTTAGAGAAGCAAAGGTCTAGCTTTGCCTGTAGTGCCAGAAAAATCGTAGTGGCGGCGTCGTGAACTACGGTGGGAGCCCGCTTGGTGCCGCTGAAACAAGGCTTTGTAAACATGGCGGATGCTTTTTGCACAGGCCGCTTGAGCTCCTTAATAACATGGCTGCTCTCGCACGGCAGCCGCCGGCTCGCTGCTCCTGCTGGTTGCTGGCTGGCCGCGTGTTTACTTGCGCCGCGCTAGTGAAGTGATGTTACGCCAGGTGACCAGATGGCCTCGACTGGCACAGACCACAGTGAGCAGCAAGTGAGAACAAATCGTTTATTGACATCTGCAAGTTTACAGGGGCAGTCGCTTTCGTGACATTTTTTTTTTTTGCCATAACAACTCGTTCACTTGCGCTAAGATTTCGAACGAAGGGCACACAACCAGCACTCAGTCGACGATGAAAGGCGGCGGTATACAGCGAGCGTCATCAGTTCGCACGTGCGAAGTGCCCACCTTCCGCGTCTATCACATTGGAGAGCGGCGACGTTGTCATGCACAACCTTTTCGCAGCGGCTGCAAGTAGGACGTGACGACGTGCGCTTGGGGCCGGGATTGATCGCAATGTCTCCAGCGAGCAAGAGGCACAACGTGACTGTCGGGCGGCCAGGAAGGGGTGCGCACATGTGGCGGCATACCTTGGGGCGATGCTTCAGCGAGGTGGTGGGAACCAACTCCGTGCACAGCGCGCGAGACAGACTTGTAGTGGCGAGCACGCTCGGACGGGCGCATCCGTCGTGAGGAGCAACACGTACGTTTGGCGAGGTCTGGACCGAGGCGAGTCCGTAAAACGAAGAGGAGTCGCAGCCTGGCTATAGGCCTAGATGCGCCATCACAACAAGTCGATGCGGCGGTACAGCGGCCCCGCTAACACGGGCTCCAACAGGCTCACGCGGGTCGCTGAGCCTTCCCGGTGGCACGTATCACACTTACTGCATGTTCACAGCGCAGAAATACTCAAGAAAACTAGATTTGACAAGACCACAGAGAAAAAGTTAACCGCAATCCAGCTTGGCTTAGCTTGGCTTTGTGGTTGCGAATTCACAAGCGAGGTTGCGTACATTTTGCTCAACAGATGTTTGATGCGGAACTTGTTAATAATCTTTTTAAACAACACATTGTAAGCGAACTTTGTTGGCTCTCTGAGTCACGGAATGAATGTTTTGTATTCTCTACCAAAAGTAACCTCTCGGTTGCGCCGTCTGGTGGACTTGATGGTCGAAAACTGCGCTGTAGGTTGGTGTCGATTTTTACGCCGCCTATAGGGAAACCAAGGAACGTCCAAGCTTGAGAGGCCTGGTACTGTGTTGTGCTGCTCCGTGCTGCGCTGCTGCCAAATCTTTCCTGCTATGTGCTTTTACATACTGCCGTCGCTTTCGTTTGAATTGGTCCATTTTTCCTCTCTTTACTTATCTGTTGCGACACAATTGCCTAATAATGCAACCAGGAAATTGCAGGCGTGAATGCCGAGTGAACTTCTGTAGAAACCCATGTCTACTTGATAAGACGCCGGGACAGCTGCGGTGTGCTCGCTGCACTTTCGTGAATCGGCATTCCAGCGGCCCGGTTTTCTGCGTCAAGATGCAGTGCCTGGTTCTTTTCTCTTGTTTCGAAGTAGTTCTGCTGTTGACGCTTTCATTGCTCATAATGCTATGTTTTAGGGGTAAAGTCAATTTTCCGGCGCGTAAGAAAAATCATAATGCATGTAGTGCCCACGAACATTTTGTACTTATACAATACGTGCTGATTTTGTGCAGTCTGGTAAATTTGTTTTATGTTTATGTTTTATGTTTATCCTGGAATAAAATTCAAATGTCTTGATTATAGCATGACTATGCGTTATTTCTTCTCTTAGAACAGAAGTACACAAACTGAGCACGCATTATATAACCTTGATCTATACTTAAGGCACGCACGCAACCTGCGTATGTGCAACGCAATTAAACCCAGCAGTGGCGTTGGTAGAAATTGTTATCGGGTTAAGGAGTGGGCACGTTTTAGATGCAGAGCATCTGATTGACTCGCCTTGTCCCTCCGGCGTCGTCGTCGTCGTCGTCGTCGGCGTTGTCCACCCTTCCCCCATTCTCCTCGCCGCGCCAGCTGCGCTCTCCGCCGCTCACCCCCTCTGCTCTTTTTTTTTATTTACGCAAGTACGCCCTTTGGCATAAACTAGATGTAGTCCAGCAGTCCCGTCTCCACAATGAAGTCGAGGAGGGGCCGGTATTGAGGACCGTGCGTCCAGCGGCGAAGGTCAGGTGGCCGTCCTGGGTGGTACCCAAGGGCCCTCATGTGACGAACTCGTGCTGCCTGGAGGCCCGAGCATGAACCAAGGAGGTGGTCCAAGGTCGCTTCAGTGGCAGGGGTTTTACAGAAGGGGCATGTTTCTGGGGGAACTTGAGTCCTCCATGAGGCCTTTATCGCCGGGGTCAAAGCTGCGCCCACGCGGATTCTCCGAAGCGCCACCTCCTCGCGGCGGGTTAAACCGCCAGGAAGGTCCGACCCACGCGGGGGAAGAAGGGCACGCGTGGAGCGCCGGAGAGACTCCTTGTGAATGATGAGGGTGTCACTCCGCGACACCTGGAGCAGGGGTAGCGGCCCAGTTACCCTCTGGGGATGGCAGGCCGCGTCAGCGTCAGTGTAGGCAAGTGTTGAACGTCTATTCCACAGAACTCGCACGGGACACGGAAAAGAGCGATTTGGCGACGCGTCGGAGTTCCCGTACTGCCTGTGTGGAGTCTGTGTACAGGTGAAGGCACGACGGCGGGTTTATGCGTAATCGAGGCTCTAATGAGGATAACCCATCCCGGATGGCCAGAAGTTTCTGCCATGATTGAAGGAAGAGGTGCCTCGGTGAGGTATGAGCAGGTCTGCTGCACTTCTGGATTGAGTGGGGCACACAAGGCTGGTGTGTAGGATATTTTGGGCCATGCCTGCGTCGACGTACACTTGCATTGCATCGGCTGTGCCATCCGACTCCGAGGGAAAAGGGTTGGGCTGCAGTGACTGATTATGAAAACGGCGTATTCGGGTCAGTGGCCGATTGTCTGTGGATTGGCTTCGGCTCCAAGGGGGAAGGTCAGGCGATTTTCGTAATATAACAGGTGACTTAGAATCGAAGTAGTGGGCCAATGCCGCAGCAACGGGAATTGTTTGAATTTTCAGGCGACGTGCCCTCCTCCGCTGTTCAACAAGCTCGTCCAGGGTGTTCAGCTGGGCCTCCGCTTGTATCGTCGGAATTGGGGTCATACGAGGCAGGCCTGTGATAACTCGCATAGCCTCTCGGTTTACACTTTCCATCGTAAGTAGCGCTAGAGACGGGACACAGAAGAGGAGACACACACGACGGCTCTTCTGTGTCCCGTCTCTAGCGCTACTTACGATGAATCAAAACCAACTAGCCCAACTGTCAATTTTATTGAATTACACTTTCCAGTAGGTCCCAGTCCCTTCGTGTGAGATGCTGAAACTGACCTTGGTATATCAGCCGGGGTTGCAAGACAGATCGAACTAGGATACGTGCCATGCGACTACAGGCACCGCCGGTCTTTTGTGAGATCCGTCGGAAGAGATGAAGCGTCTTGGAGGCTTTGCCGCGCACGCAGCGGATCCATGGAGCCGCGGACCCAGAGGCGTCTATTTCTACTCCAAGCACTCGCATTGACGATGGCTGGATTGAGGGCACGGCCGTTTAAGGCCAAGGAGAGGGGCGTCTGGGAAAGACGACGTCGGCCCCACCTATTTGTGATCGACATGAAGGTCGTCTTTGCAGCCGAAAGTGTCAATCCAATCTTGGCACACCAATGCTCCGTTTTGTCTAGGGCCGCCTGGAGGCCTGCCTGCTGTCTGTTCAAATCTGCATGTACCGACCAGACTGTAATGTCATCGGCGTAGATTAGAAAGAAAATGTCCGGAATGGTAGCTAACTGCCACGCGAGGGGAAGGAGTGCCACATTAAACAACACTGGTGCCAACACAGAGCCCTGGGGTACTCCCCGCTCTGAGGTGAAATGCCCTACACTTTCCTTGAAGATTCGTATAGAAAAGGTACGACTGTCGAGGAAAGACCGCACGAAGTTGCAGACCATGACTGGAACTTTCAGCTGACGTAAGATGGTAAGGATCGCTGAGTGACTGACATGGTCATAAGCCTTTAGGACGTCCATGGTTAGGAGCGTTCGTATGCTGCGAGCTCTGCCACCCAAAAGTACCATGTTCGAAAGATGTTCCAGGCCTACTTCTGTACCGAGGTGTTGGAAGAAGCCTATCTGAGCTGGATGATACCACAGGTAGCGCTCAAGCCACCAGGACAGGCGAGTAGCGAGCATACGCTCCAGCAGCTTGCAGATAGTGCACGTCAATGCAATCGGCCTAAGGTTACTCATGCGGTCCACTGGCTTGCCTGGTTTTGGTATCGGCACCACCTCCGCGTGTTTCCAGGAAGCTGGGAGCTCCCCTGCGGCCCAGATGGCGTTGAGTGAGTCAAGCATCCACTGAAGAGCTGGGCCATCAGCGTTCTTGAACACTTCATAATTGATACCATCTGGTCCCGGAGCTGTGCGCAACTTTGCCTGGTCGATGGCGGCCACAAATTCCGCCATTGTAAAGGGCCCTTGTATGCCATCAATGTCCACCTGAGCTGGCCACGCACCTGCTTCAGGAGGGAGGTAAGGTTGGCCGATGAATTGTGGTGGAGCCTGGTCGAACGCCGGGAAGAACACTCTCTCGCGAGGGGCATTGGATTGGATTCGATTGGATTGGATTGGCTTGGCTTGGATTTGGATTGGATTGGATTAAAGTGGATTGTGTTGGATTGTGTTGCGTCATAGCCGCGGCACGTTGCGTCATAGCTGCGGCACGTTGCGTCATAGCTGCGGCACGTTGCGTCATAGCTGCGGCACGTTGCGTCATAGCCGCGGCAGATGCGCGGCGCATGTGCAGTACTCTCTCTTTCGCGGTTGCCTCTCCTTCGGGCGCGCTGCGCATATAACCGGTGTGCCGTTTTCCGGCGAAGCAACATCCACGCTTGGCTCGAACACCTAGAGTCCACGCCGCTTTACAAGTACGCCAACGTCGTCATTGACTGGGACCGGCTTACGCAGACCCCTCAACGTTATGCGCGCTATAAAACGCGGTCCCTTCGCCGCTCCGCCTATGCGTCGCTTCTACACAGGGGCTCCCGCGAGGGGAGGTGGGAGTTTTTTTTTATATGAAAGGGGCACCGGGGAGAGCGGTCAAGTGTCGTTTTGGGCTCTGTATCCCAAGGCAGAAAAAAAATTCCGGTTGGGAGGTGGGGGGGGAAGGGGTCGGGGTACGTTTGCCACCCACTGCAATCAAAATAAACAACTGATTGCTTTTATACCGCAGTGGAAGGCATGAATACAGAATAAAGGTTCAGAGAAGATGCAAGATCTTTTTATCAACACCGAGGATAATCATATATACGACATTATGCTAAAGTACGTTTCTCTAGTCACGAGTATAAGCTGGCGTTGACTTGAAGCACACGCGCCAAGGGCTCGGCCAACTTCCGTCAGATGGCAATGACATGGGCCCTCAGCGATCAGAGGCCTGCTAAGGCTATTTTGAAGTCAAATTTTTCCGCTAATGCCACCAACGTCACTTTCTGACCGGATCTTGCGTCACATCCTGTTTATTTTTTGTTCCGCCGGAAGTGTTCCCTCCTCACACAGATGGCGCTAAGCCCCATTAGCAACTTAAGAGCCGCCATTAATGGCGGCTCTTCAGAAAATTTTCTAAATGTATGGACTTCTATGGAAGCTTCTCTACCAGTTATATTTACCTTGTCAGAGATGTCAGCGGCCCCGAAGGTCACACCCCCGTTGGAAAGTAGACGAAACGTAATAGCGCGCCCGGGGCAGCGCAAAGTTTGCACAGCGGGAAGTACTGCTTTGGATGACGTAAGTGAAGTTTTGTCGGATGAGGAAAGATATTTGTTTGGAGGAGCCGGAGGCAGTGCTCCTGCCCTTCGGTTAGAGATTCATGAGCGGGGGGATAGATCATTCTTTGGCCCTTATAGTACCCTGTTATGTCTTGACCAAAGGACACGCAGTCTCTAATCTAGCTACACCCTCGTGTCGCCTGGCGGGATATATATCGGGCGATGTCGTGGCCGGTCGTGTTGCCCTGGACCGTTGAGTGGGCTGACGTTCAAACAATCTTCACTTTTAAGTGCAATGCACTTCTTAAGCGACCCTGAACCTGCGTCCACCGGCGATGTCCGCGCACGTGGAGATGGGCGCGCGCTGCCTGGCCGCTGACATGGCACATACCCACGTGGGGGATTGGCCAAGAATCGGGCGTGAGAAGGGCTAATGCACCTGCTTAAAGGAGTACTGACACGAAATTTCAAAGCTGAGATCCGCTCTAGCAATCAAGTACAACGACAACACAAATAGGTGTCTGTGAATAAATGCATCTTTCTTTCTTTGTAGTTGTGTGTGTGTGTGTGATCTCTCTTTCGCGAACATTACCGAACCGCGCAAATTCAACTCGTGCATTCGCACTTTCACATTCTTCCCCTCGGGGAAATGCGGGGAATTTTTCTTTCGGGTGGCTCTTGCAGCAGGATTTCCAAAGCCGTCTTAGAAATTCTACCACGAAGGAAGTTTCGGCAAGCCTGTTGTGAGTCCGTAATAACGGTATCCGCATTTGTCTGGCCAGAGCAATGGCTGCTTCCTCTGCCTGGGTAGTGGTTGTGAAGGGCAAGGTGATGCTGGTGAGGTGGTTCACCGTTGAAGTAACCACGGCGGTCATGGCTCCCCTTCTGGCGTAGTCGGCGGCGTCGATGTAAACCGTGCGATCTCGGTCCCTGTGCCGTTTGTCGAGAGTGCGCGGTCTTCTCTTCTCTTCTCTTCTCTTCTCTTCTCTTCTCTTCTCTTCTCCCTGCGTGGTGATTAGGGTCCATCTTACGGGGTATAGGGGCAACGTCAATGTTTATTCTTATTTTTGGAGATACGTCACGTAATTGCTGCAATCTTTCTTCGGGGGACGCCATTCCCAGTCTGGTGAGGAGACTCCTCCCGCATGGTGTCGTGCTTAGCCGCAGACGCTGGCTGGCGAGGTGGGTCTCGACTAGTTCGGCGGCCGTGTTATGTGGGCCCAATTTCAGAAGCTTGTCGGTCGAGGTACTAATAGGGAGCCTCAGATCATGCTTATAGGCTTTCCGGTTCATGGTGTCAATCTTGGCCAAGTCGCCCTTGCTTAATATAGCACAGGGAACGGTTAGGTAATGCGTGAGATGACGAAGGCCTCTACCAGACGTAGGGTGTCCGCTTCCTTCATTCCCCTCGCTTTAGGGGTTATTCTTCGGAGCATGTGGGTAATTTGCCCCGTTGTGTGGCTGAGCCGGTTGAGAAGAATGGTGTTTGAACAGTCCTCTTGAAAAGTCATACCGAGGACTTTGATATGAGGTGACAGCAGGATTGTATGACCGGCCAGAACGATCTGGATGCCAGGATCTTGGAATTTTTTCCTCTTATCTTTCCTATCATAAGAAGTTCGGACTTGTGTGGTGAGCAGGAAAGCCCGCACTTCCTTGCGTAGACACTCACACCACCAGCGGCCAGCTGGAGACGGTCCTGAATCTCGTCTACCGAGCCCTTGCCTGTCCACACTGTAATATTATCAGCATGTAAGCCGTGGTGCGGATCCGGGGTGGCCCCCAGAATGGTAGGTAGGCCTATAAGGGCTACGTTAAAAAGTATGGGAGATAAAACCACTCCTGGTGGTGTGCCTCTGCCACCCACGTCAATGGGACGGGAGGATAAGTCGCCAAGCCTGAGTATGGCCTTTCTATGTGATAGAACATCTCAGACGTAATTGTAAATCCGTGTGCCGCCGTCAAGGCTGTTCAGGTTGGTCAGAATCGCTTGGTGAGCGACGTTATCGAAAGCCCCTTCCAGGTCCAGGCTTTCGGAGTGTGGCGATTGGCTTGGCCCATTGCATCTTCTTTTATCGGCAGGAGAATGTCCTGGGTTGAAAGGTGACGGCGGACGACGGAACTTTGCATCCTATCTATGCAAAGTCACTGAAAACACTCCTGAGTGCTACATGACCCGGGGACGTCCACCCTGTTGCTTCGGTGTGAACAAGGGAGCCGTGGTGCTCCCGAAACGTCGTTTGTGTATTTTGACTTTGGTCAGTGACCAGTAAACCATTTCAAGCATGTTTCCTGACCTGACGGTATGCCGTCAAACCCCCGACTAAATTACAATGTTCTGGATGCAAATCAACGGTTCGAGAACACGTGCGCCGAAAGATAAAAAGCGTGCAGAGCAGACGCCGCGGTATTACTGTCGCCGACGCTCGTTAGCGCACGTCACTTTGTTGACTGCTGCTTCGCCGCTTCTGTATTCTTTCAGTTGTTCGCTCGCATAAACTTGTTTTCCATGAAGACAACTGCGTCGTCTTTGACTTCGTGACAATATTGGTTTCAACTCCTTCTGGTGCTACATTTCATGTTGGGGCAGCTTTTTTTCTGTTTATATTTGCCCCTAAGCGCCTATTTTAATTTCATTCGTTAAATGTATATCTTTACGTACTGAGTACATGGTTTCTCTCGGTGAACGCCCCTTTCCGGGCCAATCCCCCTGAGTGGGTATGAGCCATATCTTCTGGCACCACCACCACCACCACAGCGGGTTCCCGAAGAGCGAAGCCTGGTGTGACGCGACCCGAGGCGCGGACGTCGGTACACAAGCCTGGACGGGAGCGGGCCGACGACGCATCGGCTCCGGTCTCCCGACGATCCGCCAACCCGCGCCTTGGCGGCTCCAGCGCCCACGGGCGCGTGTTTTCGGTCAGCGGGATCGAACCGTCGTCCTCCGCCAGATGAGAACGCAGTTTTAGCACAGACATAATCCAAGAGTGTTTCGAAAAAATCCAAAAATGTTCCAAAATTCCCATGTTGGGGACGGCATAGAACAAGAATTAACTGGTTTTCATTTCATAATGTCGGGACTTCGTAATCACTCGTGACTGTAATCAGAACAAAACTGTAAAACTGTAACCCACAGTTTTTTAAATGCAGAGCATTTCAGTAACTCACGATGTCACCCGCGTTGGCGTCCGTAGTCCGCACCGCACCCCTCCCTACTATATAAAAAGAAAATACTATCCGGCGCCAGGTTTCGATCCCTCGACCCTGCGGGCGGAACGCAATGTACATGATGCTCTAACCACTGCGCCACGAAGGCTTTTTTTTTTCTTTATTGCCTTCTTTGACAGGATGACAAAACAAAGACACACGTAACTGATAATCTGTACACTCAATACTCAATACAAACACTAGAACTGCAGCCCTTCTTGGGCAAGCGGGGTGATTTCAATACTCTCTCATTACCCACAATGCTTCAATTGTGGGTAGCCACTCTGGTTTAGAGGGCTGAAGTTTTTGTATCTGTACAAAAGAACCTATTGACTCTTTGAAGTAGTGTCTGATGAGCCTGGCATCTGGGTCGGAGTAGCGTACCGCCATCCTGTTTCTCCAGATGCTATGTAGTCCATACAGCATAATTGTGTCAAGCGGCACACCGTCCTCATTTTCAACATTCAAAAACCTAATACCGTAAGCATCGACAGGCAAATCTTTTTTGAGTGTTCGCTGTAGGATGTCCCAAAAGAACACCGCTCCCCAACAGTCCAAGAACACGCGCTCAATTGTTTCTGGCTTTCGACACAGAAAACAGTGCACACCCCATGGCACAAACCATCCCTTTTCCTCCATCCAGGTCTTTACTTCCAGTGTTCCAGTATGGAGTTTAAAAAAGAAAGATTTCACTCCACCTGGGACCGTCATTCTTTTCACTCGCTTAAGTACATCTCTCTCAAGCCTTAGATTGCACTTGCTGCGGTATATTTGGCACTGGCAATACACTCTCGACGATCTCTTTGTACAGTTTCTTCCGACTCACCCCTCTTAAGTACTCTAAAGAAAAACGCACAGAAAGAAAACGGTATGACCACACCACCTCCTTAAAAAATCCACGTACAGTTCTCCTCATGTACTCAGAGCTCACAACAAATTCAGGCAAAAGTCTTCCAAGTCGCAGCTGACAAACCGTCCTAAGAAACGCGTCTTCAACATCACGAAGAAACAGAAATCTATTGACCACTTGCCTTAAAAATAAGTGCGATAAACCAAGTCCGCCTTCACGCACTTTCAAAAAGAGGTTCGTTCTGTTCATTCTTTCCCATGATGAACTCCAGATAAACACGGCGAACACACGTTGAAGTTTCTGAATATTAGCCCTTGAACAATGCAAAACTTGCATTACATACCACAGCTTGCTTATAAAAAACAAATTGCAAAGTGTGGCTCTCGCAAACATTGATAAACCCCACCCTTTCCATATTGAGACGTTTTGCTTAAGTGTCATTAAAAGCAGTAACATTCATGGTTTTCGGTTGCAAATGACGGAAGTTCGACTACTAGCGTACACAGATGACATTGCAGTATTCTGCACTACTAAAGAAAGCATTCTCGAGGTAGTAAAAACCGTGAAACACTTTTGCTTAGCTAGCGGTAGTGCAGTAAACTGGTCTAAGTGCTTAGGCTTTTGGCATGGCGAATGGCAGTCCACGCCAAGCGTTTTTGCCAACATCCAGTGGGTCGACGAGTCTTGTTAAGCACCTGGGGGTGCCACTAGACAGTTATCAAGACAGTGACCCTTACTGGACCAAGCAACTCAAGGAACTTCGAGAAAAGCCACGAAGGCGACACAGCATGGGACGCTACTAACGCGCCTTATATCGTTGACTCATTCAAATTACTGCTGACGAGCGCTCTCTCGTCAGTAGTTGCCACAAGTGCAACAACATTAACGTAACGCAAACTACTTAACGTCCTGCGCTCCCGGAAATGCTCTGCATTTGATCGTGCCCCTCGAGAGGGGGATGTTTATACAGGAACTCCTACTTCTAGCGGACTCCTGGCGCCCTCTTTCTGCCATTGTAGAGACTATGAGGCGGTCTTCCAAGGGCGCCAAATTTGAATTATACAAATTTTTCTTAATAGTAACATACACTGCCACGCGGCCGCCACGAGCGTTGCAACGGTTCAGAAAAAAGTTGTAATAGCCCTGTAATTTTAACATATGACATCCACTGTGACACCATGTTTCACACAGTATTACGATGTCGTATTACAAAGCAAAGGTGTTAAGTAATATCTGAATGCTATCTTGCTTGCTACACGCAGACCGAGAGTTATTTCGTAGAAGAGATTCGTAAAAGGAATGCTGACTTGAAGTACGAATGTGGCAGAGCAAACTGCGTATTATCCATTCTTTAGTTACACGTCATGCGGAGTTAGCGCGCACGCCACTTTTTCCCCGGCATATTTTGTCTAACTCAAGTTCAGTCTTTATCGCCACAACTGGCCCATCTTGAACTTGCTCGGCGAAAGTCTTTCTGTTTAACGACCACACCGATTTCCACTTCCACTCGTGCTTTTTACAGCGAAGCTGTTAGCCTCTTGATGGTAAGGAAATTTCGTGTCGTAAAGGAAAAACCCAGGCAGGACCCAGCAGTTCTCGCCAAAGGCGCCTAGCGCATGCGTCAGGCTAATCAGGCGTGCAGCATAGAGCTCAGTATTCGCATAAAGAAAAAGCCACAAAACAAGCATCGAACCCGCATGATGTATGATAAGGCGCTGAATAACAATGGAACCACCCGTTCCCCTCCCAATGTGTTCTGGTAATGCTCCCGAAAGGGTTGGGGGTTGATATCGTTCGAGTGTAGCGCATGCGTCAGGCTAGGCAGGACCCAGCAGTTCTTAGCCAAAACGCTGAGCGCATGCGTCAGGACCCAGCATTTTCCGCCACAGAAGCCGAGTGCAAGCGACAAGCCCGCCAGGACAACAAGAAACATTCCATACCCATCAGCATGTGTAGTGGTTTACAACAGCTTCGATGGACATCAACTTCCACAGGGCGGGATGGCGTCCATTTTTTATGCCCATTCCCAACAGTTCTTTGAAGCCAGGGCGTAGGTGCCTCACTGTCGTGTTTTGCCATCATAGCTCTTCGTAACCATGGCCCCTGCCACCCAAAGACGCCAGTCGCTCCGTCGATGGACGGTGGCACGAACCTTACTCCCTGACTGCAACAGGCAGTACCCTAAGCCACCCTTGAGGTAAGCTCAGGTACAAACTTCGTACCAGGAAGCGTCCGTTTGTGTCTCGACATCTACTTGCCCTGTATTGCCGGCGATGTGCTTTTCTAGAGTCGTGCCGAGCACAATGTTGCAATCTTGCTATACGATACGGTGTGTGCATTCTCACAAAGCGCACACAATAGCACAAGGACTACTCGAATTTTGATTAAAAGACCTGCCTTTATTGCCATCCTTCAACCTTCTCATGGGCATTCTTCATTGAATTTTCGTGAATGCACGTGTTATACTTTCTTCCCGGTAATACTCACCTGACTGTGAAGTCTACTTGTGATGAGGAAAATGGAAAATAATATGACCCTACTATTTTTTTTAAATGCGGGATGACAACATTGGCTTGAGGAACTTCACATATTTTTAAGTGAAAGAACAGTAGATCAGAAACAACGCCTGCATCACGTTTCTGAAGGTATTTTATTTGTCGTGTATCACTGCATATCACTCAACGCCAGCCAACATAGATCTGTTTACACCACACTGCACTGTGATCTGGAGTGGGCCATTATATCACAGTTAGAGCGCTATCACCGCGAAATATGAATGCTCAAACGGCATTGATTTCCTGCAACATGGCTTGCCGTCACATCCTAGCACAGCAAAATTTATTCATGTACTTCAGTGGTGGTCAAGGCTTAGAACTAGTGTTGTATGTTCTGCTGCAGAAAAAATGGAATTCAGCCTGAAGGGTGAAAAAAAATTCGGTGCCTAAATTCAAATAAAAGCTCCATTGAAGAAGTTTGAAAAAAAGCAGTGGACTTTATCTGACAAGTTGAGTGACCTCTAATGTAGACATTTTGACGAGGGCACCGATCCATTATGCATAGCTTTTTTAAAGTTCGATAGCACTCCAGAGAACGCAGCTTGATAAGATGTGCAGAGCAAAAGGGTGGACATAATTTCAAAAGGCTAAGCCCCAATCACGAATTTTTTGTACTTCACAGTACCTCTCTTCGCGGTTACCTGAAAACTGTACCGGCTATCGGGAAAATTACTGGGAAATGCATTTATGTTCAATGCGCCGGTAACAATGAATTGAATTTTTGAAATGCCACGCAAATGGAAGCATCTTTTATGCACAGAGGGGCTTAGGCGTCAGGAAATGCACTTGGTGGTATCAACTTATGAAACTACTCCGTGTTACGCGATTAATTGTTTGATAATCTAACACGTTTTTTTTACCCTATGCTCATAACGTCACTCCGCTACTTCTCAGATCTCCGAGTTTGCGAAGGTTTCAAACTGGCTCTTCGCCATGACGTCTCAAAATGTATTACGCCAGCTGTAGGCTGCCAAGTCGACAGATGTCAAAATGCTGATTCATCAGTAATTGATAATAAGCTGCATAAATCAACAAAACTGAAGGGAAAAAAATTTGGCCATTGTCTATTATCAAGGCTCATAAGCCCATGTCGGTCAGTTGTCACTACTGTAGTGCCCACAAACCCATCGTCGTATGCTTTCGCTGTTAAAGTTCTTCACAAGAGGTCTCGTTTGTAAGCTTCGCTGCACACCAGCGGCGCCCACACGTTGCTGCAAATGTTGTCAGATGTGCTGGCTCCAGAACTGACACCTTTCGGAACCGAAGGCTTCTATTTCTGTGTCGTTGCCGTTGCTGAGGAGGAGGGAAACGGGAGAGGCCGAAGTGTATTTTGGCCAGGCAACGCCTGATGGCGACTCCGGAACACTGCGCACAAGAATACGTCACAAGAGGGTGACCACGCTGCTCACAGAGTGTAGCGCTCAAACTGAACACACGCAGTAAGGGACACAAAGAATGTCCAACGGCACATTTTACTGAAGGGCAACCACGCATCGGCATCAACTCGTGGTACCGCTCGCTGCCTCTGTCATTACCAAGCAAAGCAAATAAACTGGTCTTGTTGTGTGTGTTGTTTGTTGGCGCAAGGGCAACTTGACCAAAGAGCGCCAAACAAAAGGGTCCTTTGGTCTCCAGACATTACCGAGGTCAAGGTATGCGCTTCTTTACGTGTAATCGATAAAAAGATGTAACAAGAAATTGATGTATAGGGCCCTCTTGCTGAAAACTAAGAATGCAGTTCTTCGGTGGTTGACCGCAGGGACAACATCAGAGGGGAAGAAGGAAGTGGTTGTCGGGTACTGGAGGAAGAGGATATAGTGACCCGTTATTGCTCAGGCGTGAAGCCAATGCCTTAACAGGCCAAAGAGAAAGAGAAAAAACGAAAAAATACGTTGTAGTGAAAGAATTTAGAGAGAGACAGCTGCCAAAAGTAAAAGTAACGAAGTGATCTTGGTGCGGCATAATTTCTGCGGTTGTCATGATGGACCATCGAATTCTGTGGAAGCAGCCGGTCGATCTAGGACAATTTTAAACAGAAGAAAGCAAGCTATTTGGCCAAGCTGTCGAACTGTTCCTTGCCGTCCAGGCCGACGTGCAAGGGCACTCAGAGCAAGAAAACATCACTGCCGTCTTTCATGTTTCGCAGCTTCCTGGCGAGAAGCTTCAGCAGGTTGCCGTGTTTGTGTGGCTTTGCGGGCGGCTACTGAAGTTCGCCTGGGGGCGCTGCAGCCTCCCCTCGCCACCCTCTCCAGACGTTGTTCCATAGGCGAAGGCGTCCCCGAAGCAGGCTCCATCGCCTCCGTCATGCGAGGTAGCGTGGTAATGGAGCGGCCAGCAAAAGTTGCTGCCTTGGTGAGTACGACAACAATCCGAAGGCAAACTTAACTGGTTTACTCCATGGCGAGGGATGAGCCGAAGCAATATAACAACAATACCCTTCCGGGCGAGGTTACAGTACGAGGCTCGACGAGAGTGACAACATTGATTCGCTGCTCAAAGCAGAATGGACTCTGCGCTCGGGGCCCCGTATTTATGCCCAAAGCGCTAACGGTCAAACAACGCTCCTCCTGCTTTTGCACACTGCGCCAACATAGTACCGACACACACAACGCTCTTTCCAGAGTTCGTGAGGAGTCGGTAGTAGCGGTGCATGCTGAGTTTGAGAGGAAGGGGACAGGAGCTTTCCGCTGCAGCGTCCGAGTCCTTCGGGAAAGTCGCAACTTGTAGAGTTTGCAGTCGCTGAAGTTTTAATCACGCCGACAGCGAGGCGCCCGCGATCCGGCTGTATCTAGGCACGTTACGGCTTGTCCGAGGCAGCTTTATTACACACCGGGAGGCTCCGCAAAACGTTGCAGGACGCGAGCACATGGTAGCGGCGCGCAGAATCGCAACAGCGTACGCGGAAGTTGCCGGCGCTCTGGCGCGTTATGCTTTAGCCGCGCGCGTGCTGCGTTTCTCGTGCTAAGATTAGGACCGGGGCACGACTTGTAAAAGTAGACGCGTGAGCACGTGAGTAGCTAGTTCGGTTTGCACGTAAAGTAGCTACTGAGCTGATATTTGCTGGCCCTTGTCTTGTCGTCTGCTAGCGACGGGTCATCAGCAACGCGCCGTGCGACTGTCGATATTGCTAAATGAAACGTGTTGTTGGTCGGCTGTCGTATTTCGACCGCGAGGAGACAGCTGTTCAACTTGTCACAGCGTATTTTTCTCGTTGTTTGTTACTTCCTTCACGCTGTTCGCGAGTCGAACATCCGAATTTTGAGGACCGTAGGAACATTGAGATTTTCAACAAATGTTACATAAATGTGATCGGTCATGGTTAATTTATTATTCCTGACTCTTCAAATAACAAGCTGCTTCATATGATAGACGCATTAAAAAAGGCCCATGCCATTAAGCAAATGCGCTGACTACTGAGCATTTTCATTTTGCTTGTATTTGAAGAAATTTCTGTTCGTGATGTTCGTCACAGAGGTTCACCCGTATGAAATATAACTATGGGGGAGGGTGACAGTACGGCGGGAACACCAGAATAGCTTGTCAGGACTCGGAACTGCGCCGATGTTCCACGCCTGTTTTTTGCTATTTCTCCGTTTTTTATGACTCCGTAGACACTGCAGTGCCTACGGAGTCATACGGAGGCGTACGGCCAGGACGTCCTGTCCGTTCGCCGTCCTTTTTTTGTCTAAGATGTATCTTATTTTCGTTATCGCAAACCAAATCGCCCAACAGCACGTCTCACTTGAAGTACCGTGCACAATGCTGTTTGACTCACCCCTTCTCAGCAAAGGTGGCGATCATGTTGATCAGTTTCTCGGACATGGCGACGTCTTCATCGCCGAAGTGTTCCCGCATTTCTTGGAGCAGTGGCATGCCGAAGAGGTAGCTGAGCTCCATGCCGTGGCCCGCGCCGGCCCAAGGCATAGATGCTTGCTTGACCGGCCAGTGCGCGAACACGTACGTGTACACGGCATTGCCCCTGGAGGCGTGCTTTCGTGCCACCGCATGCATCGGACACACAAAAAGGATGTCCGAAACGTAGTCCAGGAACTGACGTCTCAGCGATGTCTTGTCCGCAGCCTGCGCTGTATACTTTTCGAGAACCTCCGGGTGCTCCTTCTTGGTCCACATGTGAACCACCTTGGCAGTAAATGGTAAAAAAAAGCGGAAGTAAAGTTTACTGGAAGTAATAACAGGATTCTACAACCTGCCATATTTGATGCTTTTGTACGAAAGCAAAATCAACTGCCCTCTGTCGAGGAGTTATCGTTTAGGAACGCGCCGCCCTTTCTCGTGTCGCCGTGAGAGACGCGGAAAACTCGAAACTATGTACAGTTGATGAGCAAAATTATACATACAAGCCAACTGCAGCAGCCCACTGTTGGGCTTAGAAAATGCTTACCGAGTCCAACTGGCTGCGCGGGATTCTTCCCGCGACCTACAGAAGATGGCAGCAAAAGACCCCCTTCCTCTCGCCGGGTCAGGCATATGCGCCCTCGGTGAGGTTAGGGGAAACGTACAAGAAGAATCCAGGCAGTATACAGTACGCGCCGACCGAGCATGACGCATTCGGGAAACGTACGTGGTGCTCGCCACCCACAAGGCCGCATCACTTGCCACCCGCCGGATAAGGCGCTGATCGTTTCTCGTGGCGCCTCGCGTCCAGTAGGCTTAGAGGCTCAATTGCTAGAGGACCCTATGGCGAGTGACGACGTCTCTACGCTTGCGTTGTGGGTAGGGGGGGGGGGCGCAGGCGTCACAACGATTTCAGTGGTCAAACCTTACAGTAGGAGAACGCGAAAGTTTCCAAAATCGAGTCCAACATTGAACGAACCAACGCAGAAGCGAGCGGACACTATCTGTTTGTCATGATGAGTAGAAACCGAATTTTAGGCAAATGCTTATTTTGTTCCTTGCGCCCCTATCACCTTACCTTGATATATGAGCATAAATTAGACGCCAGGAATGGCTCTGGTGGTGTTTATAGCGCCTATAAATGCCTATTTGGGTGTTTGTGCCTAAATGACTATAAAAGCGTATTTTCAAAACCCGCGCCTATTTAAGCACTATTTAGGCCCAAGTTTTGCTTTCGAATTCAGTTCGAGATCGTTAATCATGTTACGGGAAAGCACTGCCTGTTCTGAACTCTACGGGGTTAAACGTAGCACTAAAGTTCAAACAACTCCTACAAAAAACCGTTAGCTGCAGTGTAAGGACACGCACACTCTCAGTGACAGGAGGCATAATGCTGAATCCTGAAAATTGGAAAGTGTGTTTTTTTTTTATTATTTCCAAAATTTTCGCAGTGAATCTTAAAATACGTTTCGCGTGGTCTCGAAAGAGATTTCTGCAACGTGCATCCTCGTTTCTAGAAGCAGACCAAGTCCATTTTCAACGCAACGGTTGAGCATCGAACAAGCCTTTGGTAGCACATCATTCCTACATTGAAGAGCCAACGAATTACTGCGCGCCGCATTTCTTAACGATTTGATATTCACACGGCTAAAAGGTGTCTAAAACACGCTTTTCCGTCGAAAATCTATTCGGTTGCTAAACCCCTCTTGAAAAACGTTCTTCAAATGTGTGGAAGTGTATTTTGCAGTGTTGCGACGTCTTACCTGAGCAATTAGAATAATATCATTTTTGTATCATAAACTGCTAGAGTTGTACCTAACAGTCATCATGTAAGAGCATTTTTGAAATCGTCGTCGTTCTTGCATTTACTGTTTGCGTCTGTCTTTGTTGTGTCGCAATTACATTGCGTCAAGGCAGACATAAAGTAGTTCATCTTCCAACCAGTATTCCGCGCTCTCAAGTATTGCCTGTCGCCACATGCGACGCTCGAGCAAGCGGCGATGGCAACTGAACATGTGTGTGAGCAGTGCGCTTGTTGAACCGAGTCAACCGGTCAACATTAGTCCAGCAGTTTTCTCGGTCAATGGAATAACTGTTAACGCCTTCGCGTCATGGTATTTGGTTTCCTCTCGCAGATACAGGTCGCGCACGTCCTTGTTTGAATTTATTTGCTCATATGTAAAACATTATGGTGCCTATATTTACGACGTTGGAGGCCTAGACGTAGAGGCCTAGCCTAGAGGACTAGGCTTGCCTATTTTTGGCCGCTAAAACGCGCTTTTAATAGCTAGAAATCCGGCCTTTAATGATTAACCTGGTGGTAACGACCTTACGTGCATGGTAAGGCGGCGTCCCCTCTCCAAATCCAAGCTGCTTCGACCGTGCCGGAATGGCGGGTTCAGACAGACGTGGACTTCACAGCGCGAGGGACCCAGGTTCGATTCCGACCACGGGAAGCGTTTCTTTTTTCTTCCACTTCACCCACGGTCACTCATCATCGTCGGTGAGATGCGGCTTTTCCGCAGTGCGTTTAGGGGAGTACTTGAGATGCCATCAGTGAGAGGCTGAAAGAAGCTTCGTTTGAAAGGTTCAGCATGCTCCCTTTTGACCACATGTGAACCACACCTTGTGAAAAATGCACTGCCGATTACTGTAGTCGAAATTCGATCTAACGAAACTCGATCTTACAAATTTCCCGCTATAACGAACAAATTCGCATTCCACCGCAGGTTTTCCTTCGTTCCTCCTCTCCCTCCCTCCCACTTTTTTCCGCGTTGTTTCGGGTTCGGAATGCGAGTATAAAGCTGGCGCACCGACCCAATGAAATCATTCGCTGATAGTATTTGTCTCCTTTCCGTTCCGTCCCGTTCGTTGCGCTGCCCCTTTCTTACAAAGATGTCTCCCCTCCACCCTTTCGCTCTTCCCCTCCTCTCTGGCTTCTGCCGTGACAGAAGCAGCAAGGAATTTTTATCCAATTCAATTCTCCCGCGGTTGCCCTGTTCCCTCTTTGTTGGGAAACGTGTGCGCCAGGCCTCACCTCCTGCAGGGAACGCCTGAGCGCGTCGTCGTCCACGTGGTCGAGCCGTTCCGCCAGCAGCTCGGTCCTCATCTTGGGCCAAAAGAGCGTGCTGAGCCCTTCGTCCGACGTCACTCCCATGAGGACGTCCACGTCTTGGAAGAAGCCCTTCTCGACGGCCACGGCGGGCACCTTGGGCAGGAACTCGTCGTGGTACGTGGGAAGGAAGGGAAACAGCTTGCCCGCAGCGGCCTCGGACGCCGCCGTCACCAGCTCGTCGGCCGACCTGCAGGCAGGCAGAAGCAACGGCGAGGCTGCACACGCGGACAGGCAGCACGGGTACTCTGGGCAATGCAGAAAACCGAGCAGTTGTCACAGAGCCTCTATTTGGAGAACAGCCTATGAATCTCAACAAAAAAAAATTGGCCGCGTATCTGCTCCTTTCGTTGCAAATGTCGTCAAAATACGATAGCCTTTGTAGATATTTGCCAAGGAAATGCCCGCCTTTGCTTTCCCGCTCACCTCTTATGCTGTTCCTGTACCGTCGTGGTCATCCCAAAGTAAACACACTAAAGGTTTGCTCAAGGCGATTTGAATTTACCGCGTTCCACTGCTACAGGCCGGGTTCCTCGATGCCAGCGCTGCAGTACGGCGGAGACGCGCGTGAATGAAGGCGGACGACTACAAGGTTTATAGAACCACGTGGCCGTCCTCCACGTGCGTTCCAAGCAGAACGTGGAACCTAGCTAGTGGAACCTTTCTTTGTTGTTGCCACGTGATTTTGCATATGCCGCCAGGAGGCGGTGGTTTTCTGCAGTAGATGTAGAATATCATTTGTTATCGAAAAACCAAGCATTCATGAATATTTTAATAAAAGAACACTGTAAATATCCCTTGTGCACTAATTTCCTGTCTTATATTTGCGAATGTCTTGTTCTTGTTCAACAAAGTTGACAAGTATGAACATATAAACCGGGCTCAGACTTTTAGTACCTTTGGCTGTGAGTATATAACACAATTGCGCAATATCTACTTTGCTTTGGCCGGGTGGCTGAATCGAGTTACAGACAGACAAACGTACAGACAGACAGACATACATACAGACCTACAGACAGACCAAAATTTCTGGGTTTAAGTAGCCCAAAAAGACTATCGTCTTTAAGATTTCAACCACACAATTATAAGTGCATGGCACCACACTGCGAAAACACAATGTTATTGGACGCGATGTTACGAACAGGTTGCAGAATGCACCACGTTCAAGACCAGACGCTTGATGACTGATAGCGTACTTTGAAGGCGCCAGAGATATACCAAAGGGTGCCCAAAAAATTCTTCGGTGCACTTAATTAAGTTTGCTCAAGTACTTTTACGGCAAAAGCTTGGCGACACTTATTAACTTCTTTATTGGTGTATGTAAATGCGTATCTTTCTTCGATTTTCTTTCTTTGTCCCTTGGCGCGGATTGCTTCGACTGGCTTCTTCCCTGCTAATCTGAGTGTGCGTGTTCTTTTTCTGCCTCTTACGACGCGAATAACGCCAGCAGGCATACTTAAAGCAGCGCACATGTTATTCCCTACAGAATTCGAAGCGCAATGTAAATGTTGTATTAACCCAGGCACGTAATAAGGGAGGAGCGACAAAAAAATTGCCCTGTCTGCATTAGTGGTACAGGGCTGGAGAAACAGCAGAACAGAGCAATAGCTTCTCCCTCCGTTGACAGCGGACCCCAGGAGAGAGACAGCGACCGGTGCAGTGTTTTATGCAGTGTAGCAATCGTCGCCATCCCTTTCGCCGTCGTGGTCCGACGGAACCGCCTCGTATGGCAAATCCTCTTGACGCGCGTTCTCCCCTCGGTTGACCTCCCCTTCTTCGTCAGCTGCTCCGGTGGCCGTCTCTACGTGTCGATAGTTTGGAGATGGCTTGACAGATTCGCCGTTGTCGTCGTCGTCTTCGGCGCGGCGGACCCGTGGCGCGCCGGTCGCTACACGATCTCCTCACGTGGCGCATGCCCACACGCCAGCCTGGACGACGTCGGGCACTCCTCACGAGGCACTTGCTTATGCGCACTCTGTATTTTTAACAGCACAGCTTTTTAAGCTTGAGCTTAGTCCATTGGCGTTCGTAAAAAAAATTAGCAGTGGCTTAGCTCGGCTATACCAGGATATACGTAGCGTGAGCTAAGGTTCAGATGGTTATTCTTAGGTTTCCTGGTAGTCTAGGATTAGCTGGTTATCTACTACTGCTATAACGATTTCCAATCCAGTCTAATCCAATCCAATCCAGTCCAGTGCAGTTACTGCTCCTCGCGCATGCGCAGCACGGCTCTCCAGGAGCCACGCGAAACGGCTATCAAGCGGCGCCGACGCAGCGTCAGACTTGGCTACTGCGCAACAGAGGCGCACAGCTAGGCATCCGCCGGCGCCAGTGCGTCTGCCGCGGCTATGACGTCACTCCTCTGGAATGCGCAGACCGGCGAATGTGCAGACCCAATTCTCTACACACCCGTACTCCAATTGGATTGGATTTCAATCCAACACAATCCAATTTAATCCAAGCCAATCGAATCCAATCCTAGCCAGTCCAATCCGATCCGAACCAATCCATTGCTCCTCGCGCTTGCGCAGAACGGCCCTTGAGGGCCCACGCGAAACTGCTCAACCTCGGCCAGTGTAGCTTACGCTACAAAAAAATCAAGAGAAGTTTCTCCGGCGCGAGGCGCCCGGCACTACCTTCGCGTAGCTGCGTAGGCAGAGCCAAGCCTCGCCTAGCTGTGACATCATCACGAGCGCCGGCACCGCTCGACCTCCAAGAACCCTCTGTGGAGCGTTCGTGGCGTGATCTCTCGCATTCTCGTATCCTCGCCAGCTCACGTGCGTTCGTGCCAGAAGTGGGAAGCGCAAAAAAAGCTGGCGCTACCGACGCCGAGTTCGCGAATCCAGTTGCCGCCGGTTATGGCACGTGCTAACGCGGGTCACTTTGGTAGAGACGTGGAAGCCTGCGGATAAAACGATCCGAGCCTGGCATTCATGGAGAGCGTTCAGCAGGAAGTCCGGAAAACCATGCGAGGTGCAACAGCCAGGTCTCCGACGAAGGGAGAGATGGAGCTACAGACGAAGACTCCCGAGGAAGGGGGAGAGTGGCGCGAAAGCTGCACCGCCGCTACTCAAGAACGGGCGCGACGTTTTCGGCCGAATCCCTAATCGCGCTGGTGAAGCCGCGACGAAACGCCAGCGAGCTGCAGAAGATCCGGAGTTACGAGGTCGCGTGCATTGCACATGCTTCAATTGCCCAGTGTTCATTGATCTTTTGGGCGCTAATGACGCACCAAGAGGAAAACTTGACCGAGTCTCGAAGCATAGCCCCGCAAATCACTTGACCGAGTCAACCACGCATAAACGTAGCCTAAACAAGAATAACCAAGGTGGGGAAGCAGGCTCTGCTGTTTCTCCAGCTCTGTCCACTTGTGCCAGTTGCGCTAATTTTTTTCAAGCCCGTCGATATTCTACTTTACAATTTTATGCAGACTCTAAGCGCTCTTACGTGATTTACGCCGCGTAAATGAAAACTCGGCTGTCTCGACGGACATTGACGACATACTTGATATGTACCTCTGCCCCCTCCGGCTGTCATGGATTCGGAGCAGTATACGCTCCCTGCTCACATTGCGTCGGATAGTGCCTGCTAACATGTACATTCGTTCCACAACAGTAGCATTGCTGACAATCGATCCTCCAGAACAATTCCTGCAGCAGAAAGAAGATTCCTCAACGTGTGGGTTCGAGCTAGTTGGTAATCCAGTGTACGAATTCCAAGCACGAAAATTCAGACAGTGGACGAACGGGACAGAGACACGCGCTTGTCTCTCGTTCCCTGTCTGAATTTTCGCACTTGAAATTCGTACAGAAGATCTCCGCCGCTCCACACATGCTTGCCTCCCACCATGTGGAACCGAACTCCCCAGAAGACTCGCTCGCTGCAGAGGAGATCCTGCTGCGGAGACTCATTGGACTGTCACTGCTCCCGCTGTGATCCGGCCGTGGCCACGAAGCTATCATGCCCTGTTCTGCTCAGCTCCTGCCGAAGATGCTGGCGCAGAACATCTGCCGTGAACGTGCCTTTTACTGGAAGACGCGAGAACGCGACACCTTCGAGGCACGGGCCCCACCATGGATGACCACCTGAAGTCGATCGGTAGAATTGAAGCCCCACCAACGCGTTCTTTTGCGAAATGGGAGCCAAATGTACTTGTAATTTAGGCTTTATGCCGGGAGGCATACTATCGCAATTAAAAAAGTGTCCGAGGGCATTAGGAGGCAAAACTTAAAAGGACGACACTGAGCTGCCGCTGACGCAGGCATTTTGAAAGTAGGGTAATGTGATATGGTTTTTTTAACTTCCTTATAGCACTCTCGTATTTCATGCTTGTCGTTGCCGGACACCCAGACGTGTGTAAGTTATGTGATACGTACTTGGGTCCATAAAGGCTAATGCAATATATTGGCCAGGCGTACGAGGCAGCATCACAACGTGAGGGTTCGAGCTAGTTGGTACTCCATAGTGCAAATTTAAAGCGCAACAAATTTAGACAAAAGACAAATGACACAAGGACAAGCGCTAAGCATCACAAGCAGTTTGTCAAGCTAAGGACAAGCATCACAAGCTAAGGACAAGCATCAACAGTTTGTCTGCGGATCATGGTGTGACCTTCCCGCCAACGGTCTGCAGCCTCTCTACTAGGGGTTGGGTTTGGACTAGTTGGTTGTACTTATCGGCGCAAAAACAGCGCAGGGACGCGGGCGAAAGAAATCACACATCTACGATAAAAGAACAAGAAAACAGGCGAATGAACATTCGGCAACATTCCTATATTTGGCAACATTCCTATACTGCTATCACTGACATGCGCCATCTATGTAGTGGCAATGCAACGGAGCGCTGACTAACGCAAGTGTCACCCCTTTTCACTATCGCGTATCCCTCAAAAATCTGGCGCGTGCACGATCTCAAGCAGCGCCCAAATGCCAACTGCACACTAATTTTTCTTTACCAAAATTTGTCCCAAATAAGCTGTTTATACTCTTTAAATCACCCTGGCGAATATCCTAAGCCTCGTAAGCACAGAGTACACTAGCACGTCGTTCAAGGTCATTGATTTAGTGATTGTAGGGTTTAACGCGCCGTAGTGGAGGGCTCCGGATTAGCTTTGAACACCTGGGTATCTTTAACAGCTCTTAGCAGACGACGTGTGCACCTGGCGGAGACTCGCCGAAACAAGCTCCAAGCGGCATCTGACGGAGAAGAGGAATCTGTCCCGTAGAGCTCGCGCTTTTCCGTCTACATGCACGGCGCTCTGCCAGGCGCAGGTATGCGTTCGCCGGGGTTTTCTATGCTACATCACCGTGCTGTACCGCTCTCAGCATCACATGCTTAAAACTAACCGCATAGGTAGCAGTATCCGCATTTTTTTCAATTCATTAAAAAAGAGCTTAGAAGCCTACAAACTACACGCGCGCTTGCGATGATTCTGGAGTTAGAAAGAGCTTTTTAATTAAAAATACTGAAAGGCGGTTTAATTGCTAACAAGCATTATAAGCGAGAGGCGGGAAGCAGCGCAGCCTGGTCCAGGTGAACCGGATAGGGGATCGCTGATCTGACCACCAGGACGCATAGAGATGATGCCTGCTTGATGCTTCCGGCACATACCCGAACAGGGATTGGACGATCGAGGTCCGTTAGTCCTTTCACTTCTCTTCATTACAATCACCCTCCGCCGAAGAGAGAGCCACCCTGGCGCCCTACGGTGAGTGCAGCACAAGGGATCGTAATAGGGCTTTAGGCGAGAGACGTGGACAGTTTCGGGGCCCGCGACGGCGAAGGTCTTCCGTTGGCTTCAGTGGTTCTACAACGTAGTTAACGGGGGAGGAAGAATCGATGACACGGTGGGGGCCCGTGATATTTAGAAAGCAGCTTTGAGGAGAGACCAGGAGTGGCAGATGGTATCCACAGCCAAACGAGATCGCCAGCACTGTAAGAAGTCGATGAGTGCTCCTGGTCATGACGGTGCTTCTGTTGAGCTTGGTCGTTGACGTAAACGAACGTGCGAGCAGGCGCACTCTTCTGCATGGCGCGTTGCGTCGGAAAGGAGATGGCATTCGGACGGATCAGGGCTGTAGGGAAGGATGCTATCCATTGTACACGATGGCTCCCGTCCGTATAACAAAAAGAAAGGTGAAAAACCTGTAGTGGTCTGCACGGCCGTGTTGTAAGCGAACGTTACGAACGGTAGCACGGAGTCCCAGTTCGAATGGTCGGGCGCGACATACTTTGCGATCATGTCCCCAAGCGTGCGGTTGAATCTTTCTGCCAGCCATTGGTTTGGGGATGGTAGGCGGATGTGGTGCGGTGCACAATTTTGCATTCTGCGAGGAGCGCTTCGATGGCCTGAGAGAGGAACACACGCCCCCTATCGCTTAGGAGTTCCCGTGGTGCCCCGTGGCGTAGGACGAGGGAGTGCAGAATGAATGCACCAACCTCACGTGCCGTGGAAGCGGGAAGCGCTGCTGTTTCGGCATAGCGGGTTAGGTAATCTACTGCCACAATTATCCACCGGTTACCAGAAGAAGAGTATGGCAGTGGGCCGTAAAGATCAATGCCAACGCGCTCATATGGACGGCAGGGGCTGCAGCGGGCCGGTTGGCTTGGGGACAGGCGACTTACGTCGTTGACAATCAGTACAGGCACGAACAAATCTTCGCACAAAGCTGTACATACCACGCCAGTAGTATCTTTGACGAAGTCGGGTATAGGTCTTCAAGAGTCCCGCGTGAGCACTCTGCGGATCATCGTGGTAAGCGGCACACACCTCCGCGCGGAGACCCGTGGAACCACAAGGAGCCACTTGCGGCCGTCCGGCATGTAGTTGCGGCGGTAGGGGAGGTTGTCGCGAATGGCAAAGTGAGCAGCCTGGCGACGCAGGGCCCTAGGCCGAGGAAGGGTCGACGGTGAAGACAGGAAGTTGACGATAGTAGCGATCCATGGATCTTCTTTCTGCTGGGAAGCCATGTCTGAGAGAGTCAGCGACGACAAGGTAGAGTCCGTTTGCTGAGGTGTGCCGTATCAGCGGACACCGGGAGCGGGGAGGGCGTCGGCGTCAGAATGCTTGCGGCCGGATCGATACATAACACGAATGTCGAATTCTTGTAGACGGAGGGCCCAACGAGCAAGTCGTCCCATGGGGTCTTTGAGAGACGACAGCCAGCAAAATGCGTGGTGGTCGGTGACAACTCAAAGGGGCGGCCAAAAATATAGGGGCGGAATTTGGTGAGCGCCCAAACTATGGCCAAGCATTCCTTTTCGGTCACGGAATAATTTCGCTCGGCCTTGGTGAGAGTTCGACTTGCATACGCTACAACGTATTCGTCGTAGTTGGGCTTCCGTTGGGCAAGCACTGCACCGAGACCGACGCCACTGGCGTCAGTGTGCACCTCCGTAGGAGCTGCTGGGTCGTAATGCCGGAGGATAGGTGGTAGATTAACAGACGTCGAAAGGGAAAGAAAATGCTTCATCACAATCGGGGACCACGCAGAAAGAGCGTTATCGCCGTTCAGCAGTCTTGTTAGGGGGGAAACGATGGTAGCGAAATTTCTGACGAAGCGTCGGAAATAGGAGCAGAGCCCGATGAAGCTCCGGAGGGTTTTCAAGGAAGTCGGCTTCGGAAAGTCGGCGACAGCACGTAGCTTATCGGGATCAGGCGAACACCATCTTTTGAAACAACGTGGCCCAGAATAGTCAACTTGCGCGCACCAAAACGACATTTCTTTAAGTTTAGTTGGAGGCCGGCAGCGGTGAGACACGCCAGGATCTGGTGGAGACGAGTTAGGTGTGTGTCAAAATCGGGAGAGAATACGACGACGTCATCTAAGTAACAAAGGCATATATGCCACTTGAGACCACGCAAGATGTTATCCATCATTCTCTCGAATGTGGCAGGTGCGTTACATAAGCCAAATGGCATGACGTTAAATTCATAAAACCGTCCGGGGTAACAAAGGCGGTCTTGGGGCGGTCCGATTCCGCAACCGGCACTTGCCAGTAGCCCGAGCGCAAATCAAGGGACGAGAAGAATTCGCACCGTGTAAACAATCGAGAGCGTCGTCGATGCGAGGGAACGGATAAACGTCCTTGCGGGTAATTTTGTTTAGGCGGCGGTAGTCAACACAGAAGCGCAAAGACCCATCTTTTTTTGTTACGAGGACCACGGGCGACGACCATGGGCTTTGGGACGGCCGAATGACGCCGCGCTGTAGCATGTCATCCACGTGCTCACTAATAACACCACGTTCCGGCCCCGACACACGGTAGGGTCGTTGTCGCAAGGGAGCATGATCGCCTGTGTCGATGTGATGGGTGACTGTTGACGTTTTACCCAACGGAGCTTGTGCACAGTCAAAGGAAGAACGGAACTTGTAAGAAGGGCGAGAAGCTGCGTGCGCTGTGTGGGGTCCAAATCGGCGTCCAGGGACTGCTTGAACACGTCGGCTGACAGTGAAGCGTCAGTAGAAATGGACGAGTCCAGGGCAGTGAGCGAAAGCGCAGCGGGATCATCGAAACGTCGAAGCGGCTGATGGGGCGCATAGCTTCAACATGGCCAATTGACTCTCCATGGAGCAGGGTGACAGAACAGTGGGTTTGGTTGGAGATAAACATTCTCGTATGCCCACCTTGCACTGTAAGAACGGCGAATGGGAGTGGCAACTCCTTTCGGCGAACAAAAAGGTCGCCTGGTGTGAATAGGACAGGTCTATCGGGTACGGGCGACTAGCAAGGTCAACCATTACGGAACTTAGCGGCGGGATATCGACGTCTTCGTCCACGGTAATCTTCCATTCACCAAACAAATGCTCAGACAGCGGCGGATCGTTTTGGGAAATAAGTTCAATCTCAGCCTTGGCACAGTCAATTACTGCGTTATGGCTTGACAAGAAGTCCCATCCAAGAATAACGTCATGGGAACATGAAGACAAAACAACGAATTCGATGGTGTAGACAGTGTCTTGGATCACTACTCGAGCAGGGCATGCAGCCAGTGGTGACACATGTTCAGCACTTGCAGTTCGAAGCGAAAGTCCCGACAGTGGCTTCATAACCTTCTTCACATAGCGGCATAGTTTCACACTCATAACAGAAATCGCGGCACCAGTATCGACAAGAGCAAGAATAGGAACTCCTTCAACAACTACGTCGACGACAATTTTCGGAGATACACGAGGACTTTGACATTTTGCTACGTACGCAGTTCGTGCCTCCGGAACTGCGGGAATTAGTTTCCCGCGTCATGAGGCGCTGACTGACGACGCATAGGAGAGATGGAGCGGCGACGAGGAGAAGGCGATCGGTGACTCGCGAACGTCTGATGGTCGGATTGAAAGGATGGTGACGGCGGTCCCGCAGGTGCGCGACGGGGAGCTTGGCGGGAAACATACACTGGACTATGAGATGCTTCAACCTGCTGCATTGCACGGCGACAGTAACGTGCTACATGTCCTGGGAGACGACAGGAAAAGCAAAAGGTCGGTTGTCCTGAGTGCGCCACGGATTCGTTGCTGTACAGCCAATGGCGCGGGACGGCGGAACTGGGAGACTGGCTGAGGAGTGAACGTCACAGGCGCTGGTATGTAGGGTCCAAACGAGGGGACAAAGGAGTGGACAAGTGGCGGGGCAGCCCTTGCGCGCATTCGGCGTACGTCAACGGAGCGGTCACTGGCGGTGTAGGTAGCCATGGTTGGAACAGAACTGGTGTGCAGGTGATAGGGCTTCGGCGACCTGCTCCCTGACGGTGCGCTGAACAGCTTCAGGCAAACTTGGTGCAGGCTCTCTACAAAAGGTACCAGCGAAAGTTGCCGAGCGACCTCTTCCCGGACGAAGTCCTTAATCCTCATCTCAAGCGATGCTTGTTCAGAACTGAACGATAAACTTGACAGTTCTGCGCCCGTCCCGATCGAGTGTCGAACAAAACTCCTCTGCCGCCGCAGCTCATCATAGCTTTGGCAGAGCTTAATTATCTCAGCCACGGTTTTGGGGCTTTGGGCATCCCTCTGAAACGCGTCGTCTTCAATTCCTTTCAGTATGTGCCGAATCTTTTCTTGCTCAGACATATCCATGTTGATACGCCTGCAGAGATCCACAACGTCTTCGATATAACTTGTGAAATTCTCGCCGGGCTGCTGCGCGCGTACGCGAAGACACCGTTCAGCGTGCAGTTTCCGCACCTCGGCCTGTCGAACGCCTCTGCGAAGAGGGTTTTGAATTCGCCCCACGTTTTGATGGTCCTGCCGTTGTTCCGAAACCAGACCTCAGCCACTTCCCTAAGGTAAAACTCGACATTGCTCAGCTTAGCTTTGTCATCCCACTTGTTGTAGACGCTCACTCGCTCGAATGTGGACAACCAATCCTCGGCATCATAATTACCTTTGCCGGTGAAAAAGGGCGGGTCACGCTGACGGATGGTGCCGGCACAGATGACCGGTGGCACCGGTGATGGTGGCTGTTGGCCTGCGTCGACGGGGTTGACGGGCATTGGTACGGTGCGGTTGCGAAGCTCCAGGTTGGTTCACCTCGTACCCCGCTCCTCCACCACTTGAAAGGCGGTTTAATTGCTAACAAGCAGTAAAAGCGAGAGGCGGGAAGCAGCGCAGTCTGTTCCAGGTGAACCGGATAGGGGATCGCTGATCTGACCACAAGGACGCATAGAGATGATGCCTGCTTGATGCTTCCGGCACATACCCGAACAGGGATTGGACGATCGAGGTCCGTTAGTCCTTTCACTTCTCTTCATTACAATACGTGATTTTTTGCTCCAGAATACACCGCGAACCGCGCACTTGTCTGTACGTTTTTCGTTTCTATTGCAACTGGCACAGTTTTGGGGCAGTAAAATTTCCCAGTCCCTTACCGGTAACTAGTTATTTTTTCAGTAACTGTAACTGTAACTAGTTATTTTTAAAGTTAGAGGAACTTGTAACTGTAACACTGTTACTTTTTTGTGGAGTAACTGTAACGAGAAATATCGTTACAGTTACTTTATTTCTGTAAAAAAAAGTTATCCAACAGCCACACTCATTAACGACGATGTGAAGTTTGCGCGTTTCACTTTTTCGGCCTTTCATCCGCAGAACCTCCGCCTATTTCATCTATGCCAGCTCACTCCCTTCGCATGGGTGAAAACATCTGGACTAGAAATGTTAGGCGTGCACGTGTGCGTGGTGTCTCACGCGGTCTACTAAGGGCTCGAAGTTTTAAGTCTAAGCTGCAGTATTTTCCTCAGCAGCGTGACATCGCTCTCACCCAGGACAATAAATAACGCTGCAACACGCCTCAAAGCGCACGTGGATGCATGTTGACGCGCCAGAGCCTATACGCCTCGAGATTCGCGATCGCTGCGCCGCCTGCCGCCGCTTCTGCGCGGCGTTTGCGGGATTAGCGTGCGTGGCTGATAGGTGGTCATGCAGTGTTTTGGTTCTCTTTCGCTTCTTTGCCTTCCGCGCACTAAACAACTTGTTATGGTGACGTCTGTAAGTTAACTGCACGTTTAGGGCACTTAAAAAAAAAAGCCGCGTCTTGGTAGGGGCGCTCTAACGCCAACAAGAGCTACCCGGGGAGGCGGTTCTGCGCGCTTCTTGGCCGCTCTCGCGGGCGTCGGCGACGGCAGCAGCATATCACCGCTGTCACCTTCGAACACGTCAGCACAAGTGAATTCTATTTATTGTCGCCTCGTTTAGACCCGATATTGGCACTGTAAGAGGTTGGTTCATTTGGGAGCGCAGACAACAAATCGGGTTTGCTTCGAATATGTACGTCGTAGAAAAATATGTTTCGGGGATGTGATAACCCAATAGCTGACAAAAACGTGTGCCTTTTATGGGAATATAAGCCACGCGAAAATGTTGAGTACACTCAAAGGCTGTGCATTGTCAGATATGTGCCCACTCATGCCTTATAGTAAGAACTTAGGTATATGTTAATGAAACCACGGGAAAATGGATGGTCTGCAAGTCAGGAATAAATAGAACAGTCGAACGGGAATGAAAAAAAAACCGAGTGCAGCTTCTGAAATGCTAAAGACATTTCTTTGAGCAAGGTAGTATTCATCAGACCAACTAGATGCGAAATGCACTGATATTTCGCTTGACATGGGGGGGGGGGGGGGGGGGGAGGGGGGGGGGGGGGGAGGGAGGAAGCTCAACTATCGTTGTTTACAAATGCGGAGCGAAATCAAGAATGAACGTTTAGTAATCACACACAAAAGCTGCGTGTTCACTTTTCGTTTGTTTTTCGCCTTCAACAAACGGCTGAGCACTCGGCGGACGCATTTTTTGAAGAATACAGGGTAGGCAGTTCACAAGCGATACGAGGTGTCGTTGGAAGAGTTGATTGATTGATTGTAGGGTTTAACGCGCCGACGCAACGAAGACGATGAGGCACGCCGTAGTGGAGGGCTCCGCATTAATTTTGACCACCTGGAGATGCTTAACGTGCGCCGAATCTCGTACACACGGGCTCGTTGGAAGAGTGTCGTATCTGATAAGGGTCTCTGATTTCGGTTTATGCTAGATTCTGCAGTCTCCCTGTGTCATATGACGATGTTTCGAAGAAGAGTTTGGTGCGGAAGCGGATTACTCTATAAGCCCATCTTCGCGCTTCTCGTGGAGGATAAATGCAACAGATGAATCTTTGCGAGCGCTTACCTCGGGACAAGACGACCAGCATTAAATTTGTCGTCGTGTGCTGACTCCGGAGTGTAATTTTGCATTATCCATCGTACTTCTTTGGTACAATGTTTGTGAAATTTATGCCGCATTGGCTTGTTCATGGTACTGATCAATATCTGATATGTGATATTGGCAGGCGTAACTTGCGTGCTGTCAGGTATGAGTGCTCCGCTAAATTTTGTAAGTGCACAAAGTCGATTTACATCATAGTGTGTATGGCCGCAACATGACCATCGGAGGAAACACTGCTTACGGAGACACTGCCACTAAATTTCAGGGCAGTGGAATTGCAATCAGCTGCATGCAAATGTTGGCTTCCAGACGCCGGCCTGTGACACACGCCTGGTGCTCATATAGATCTCACTAAGATCGCGTCATACAGTCAAACCTCGATATATCGAACACGGGTATATCGAATTATTGCCTATATCGAACACTTCTATATCACGCGGGAAATCACATGCATTTTTAATTTTTTATTTCGAACTGGGACGGACATGAAATGGGTATATCGAACTCCGCCACCCCAGACTGCCAGGCCGCTCGCGCTCTGTTGACAGGCGGCGGGCTATCCCGCAGTACCCTCGAGGATAGCGGTGGCGCGATGGGCGTTCCCGACTGCTGCGCATCGGCTGCACCGAAGCGAATTGGACGGTGCAAAAGAAGAATGCGAGCTTGAAGAACCTGGGGCCAGCTGGAGCGCTTTGTTGGGGCTGAGCCACGAAGCATGTGCATTGATGACTTTGTTGGCGGTGACGACAGCACCGGAACGACGGCGGAGTTGACGGATGTGGAGATCCTAGCGGAGGTTACTACTGAGCGCACAAACGAAGACGCTGCCGAGGTTGTACCCGCAAGCGCTGATAGTGCCCCGCTCCCGACTTCGACCGAGGCTTCAGCGGTTTTGGCCCTACCGCACCGCTACTGCAGCGCTATAGAAGGCACCGGCATGTCGCTTGTGGAACGTTTGGACTACGTTGAGGAAGTCGTGTATAACACGCCAGGCTACCTGCTGCGTACTTTAAGCCAAAAGAATAAATACTTTGAAGCACCAAGTGAGTATTTACTGCACAATTCGTTCATTTATTGATTTGTACCAGTTTATGACGCATTTTTACGTGATTTTATATATCGAATTCTGGTTATATCGAACTATTTCGCGGGCACCGCGCTGTTCGATATATCGAGGTTTCACTGTAGACGTTTATACTCTAGTGAACACAGCACGCTTGCAAACAGAGTGCCTGCTCCACGTTATTCGGTATTTCGAACGCGGACAAACGGTAAATCACTGTCTTGAACGAGCCCCAAAAGCAACGGCGACAGAGGTGGGGGGCGGGCCGGGGACTCCCACGCCTGCTTTCGAAACGGGACGCTAGAGGGATTTCAGTGGCGCCCCTACAGGCCGCGCTCGAGGCGTATAGGCCGACGCGCGGCTGCCACCATTTTCACCACATCTGGGGCGCAGTAAAAGTGTTTGACACAAAGGCGAACAGAAAACAAACACCCAAAACGCCGCACAACACACTGAAACCTGAACGCACTGAACGCACAACGCACTGAAACCGTCACTTTCGCGGAAGCCTGGAAAACTCCGGTCAATGCGTCGCTTTCTCATTAGCGACGTGCAGCCCCGTTTGTGGGGTCATAAACGCCGCGGGGAGTCTCTCGGCGGCCTCGCGCTCGTCCAGCCCTGTGCGCACTGTAGAGTGTTCGATTCACAAGTCGCCGTTGCTTGCGACCATTGTGCGCTTTAGAGACCCTGGCCGTATTTGGGACCACGCGTTTGGGACCCCTCGTCTAGAGGCTTCATTGAGCTGTCAACAGTACTCGAACGAGGTTGAGGAAGTAATAAATTTCACGCCCCTCCACACATACGACGGCCCCAACGATGGTGGCCCCCGAGTGCCCTCACATCAGCCAGCATCTTGGCCGGCAGAAGACTGACCACACTGCCACTGCACGAAGAAATGTTCTTGGAAAGCCTCGCGACTTCGTTTCGAGGGCTGTGGCCGAAACGAAAACAGTAGCTACATCTGATTATGAATGTTGCATGCAAGGAATACTTGGGCGAGCTTCGTTCGGGCTATGCCTCAAAGCAAACGAAGGGAGGGGTTCCTGGGATCGGCGACGTAATTGCTGTGGAAGGCTGGGATTGTGAGAGCAGTGGTTCCCGGTCGAGACGGCGAAATCCGCCTTTGTAAGGACTGGGGGGAGGAGGGTGAGGGGGGAATCAGTAAAGCGTTCATTTCAGTTTCTATTCCCTTTGGAAATATCTTGTCTCATTCCGGGGATGGGGGTGGCTGGGGGTGTGGGGGGAGAACGACTCCGAGGCCTACGGACAAACGTCGCTTCGGCAATGGCTCAAATTGGTCTCCGTCTCCGACCACAAGCACTAAATAAAAAGTTAACGAAGCGCATTTTTTTGAGTTCTTTTTAAAACACCTCGACAACCGATGTACTCCCACGTCCGTTTGGTCCATTCCTCCTAGGGCCTTCCGCCGATCCGCCACCTTCGCCCCCTTTTTATACTCTCTCACTACGCGGGGCGGACAAGCGACGGCATTGTATAGGCGAAAATAAATTAAGTTGACATTAAAAGATTGTTTCGGCTGTGTTGTCGTCCAGCTTGGTATAGTATAGATTCGGCCTCTCTGATTCCAATTTGAAAAACAAGTAATTCTGGGCTACAATGATGTTTGCAAATAAATTTCTTACAGCGAGAGTGCAGCAACAAAAAAAAAATAAAGTTCCTTGTGATAGATAACAAAACTTCCGTAATAAAAAAAATGAGGCGTACACAACGATTGTTGGTTTGGGCATGAGAGTGCATCATTTAGGTTCCCCTCGTGTAGGCTTTACTACGTGTAATTTTACTACCTGCATGACTTCGTACGTTTTATTAAATAAGCCAAATTTTTTCAGTAACGGAAAAGTAACGACGTTACTTTTTTACAGTAACTGTAACTGTAACTAGTTACTTTTGGAAAATTCGTAACTGTAACTGTAACAGAGTACTTTTTTGGGTTAGGTAACTGTAACTGTAACACTGTTACTTTTTTTCGGTAACGTGCCCATGACTGCAACTGGCACAGAAAAGACAAATTTTTTTAAACATTCTTGACCAGTTGCCCTTCCCGGTCCAATATTTGCCGTATTTGTTCTAGCCCCAACCCACCTCCACCCCTAGACTGCTTCAAAAGTTGGACGACCTAACTATAGTTGTTCTACGCACGCGTATAAACATTTGTGCGACTTTTGCCTCACTCGATAGGGAAATAAAACCAGCTTTGTTCGTGGTAACAAATACATTCGCACAAAGTTCGGCGAGCGTCCTCGGGAAGAGCGAAAGGTAAGGAAACTGCTCCTCTGATAAACGATAAACTACGCTTTTATAAATGTCATCAACTGCTGATGTCTCTGCCTGTATAAACCGTTCACGGAAATAAAGCATTTGGTTGTTAGTCAGCGCTTCGTCCAGTTGTTCTTCCTTTGTCCCGTCCTTTGCGCTGTTTTTGCTATTCTTGTAGAAAACAGCACTAGATAAGTAACTTTCTACGTGTTTTGCTGCGTCAGCTGTGGAAGTTGACGTATAGTTTCACAGCAACTTCCCAATTCCATCCTCAATGTGAAGCGAGGTGAAAAATACTGGCCGATATTCACAAAGCTGTTTGCATGTAATGACACTGTAAAAATAAGTAGTGATTGATCTGCGCCCGTGCACGGTTTGTTTCATTCAAACAGAGCGATATGATATACGAGGCGGCAGCCAATCAAAGCTGCTTTTCGATATCGTACGAGCAAGCAGCTTCGTAAATGTGGACCCGCTTTTTTACTCCGCAATGCCAAGAGTTGCTATTCGGCCAGTTATTCTGATGCAAGTATAACTGTCAGACGGTCTACTTTATCTCGATTGATAGCAATGCGACGTCGGAATTGCGCTCGACTCCATCAGCATATGTAAACGTTAGTGGAAGTTATTCTGTACAAAAAATTACCCCACCTTCCCGCGAGGGGAACCCTGTGGAGATGCTACGCATCTTGGGGGTTCACTTGGTGTTTCCGTTGGGTTGATTCTCTAATTGCGTGAAACGTGCGAGGAACGCGTATGATGTATTCTTTATTTCTTTGGCCGGTGCTGGAACGACCGCGGCTATGACGCAACACAATCCAACACAATCCACTTTAATCCAATCCAAATCCAATCCAAGCCAAGCCAAGCCAAGCCAAGCCAACCCATTCGAATCCAATCCAATGCCCCTCGCGAGAGAGTGTTCGCTATCGGAGAGGAGAGGGGGTGAGCAACGGAGAGCGCAGCTCGCACGGCGAGGAGAATGGGGGAGGGGTGTGGACGGACAACAACAACGCCGTATGGAAGGACAAGGTGAGTGAATGAGATGCAGTCGCATCTAAAACAATTCGAAAAGCGACGCTATCACGCGACGCTATGGAGGCTGCCGTGAGTGGACCTCGGTCCTGGCGCAGCCGCTTCCGTTCCATCCCCTACGTCACGTACTGCGGCCGGTAACAGCAGCCTTTTTTTTCAGTTTCGGTTCCGAAAACTCCAATCTTCACGAGCCGTTTGCGTCGCGCGCGTTCATGTTTGAAATGCAGTATTTTGCATTTCGCAGTCTTTTCATGTGTACAATTAGATGACATTATTTCTGCGTTGTCGGAATTCTGAGCGCAGTTGGCCTTTAAGAACCTTTGTGCTTTCAAAAAGAGGTGCGGTGCACCCACGAGTCTTGCAAGGTGGCTGCCGGTGCCGACACATGAAGGGCATACGCGTGCTACGTTAAGCGTTCGTTAACACATGTCCCCGTTTGTCCAACGTACACTGCCCCGCACCTGAGGGGGATCTCGTAGACTATGCTGTCGCGACAGGGAAGGAAGTGAGTGGCACGTTTTATCCCGCATGCCGCCTTCGGTGGTGTCACGTCGTTCTCAGCTTTGCACACTCTCCCACTCTTGTTGGGTGCGGAAAACACGGTCCTTACTCCCGCCTTCTAGCCGATCTTCTTGAGTCCATGCGACCCTTTGTGCACTTGTGTATTTGTGTACACAACTTAGCGTTGTGTACATAGTTCATTATTTGCCTGTTTTCTTTTCCTTTTCTTTATTGTAGAGTTGTGACGCCACTTGTGTCTTTGTAATATTGCTAAACGCAATAAAGTACGTCCAGTCGTTAGTCAGCGCCCGTTAAGCCTTTTAGCACAAAAGTGTTTTATGCCCGGGTACACAACGATCTCACTGACGTCATATCCGTCACGAAAGTGACGTCACCACAAAAAGGGCCACTGACGTGGCGGCTCCTGGATTCAAGCCCACGAACTTCAGGCCTCTCTCTACAATGGGAGGTACGTGGCGCACTGCCGACCTGCGTTTACGAACAACGACGTGAGCCGCTCTATGGATGCGCCATATGTCCTTCCCTGATGACTCAAAAAGACGGTGCTGCAATCTAGGAGCGCCGAAGCGAAGTAGCGCATCATGACGCTAATGAGCGCCGACAGTTGGGGCCTCGGTGCCACCGCATTAATGCTACAGAAGCTCAAATCCTGAGGCAATTACAAACAAACACGTACCCACATAAATCACGACTGGCAAAAATGTTCCCCAATTCCCTCACGCTATTTCACGCAACCTGGGCGTGCCCGCGCATCTGGCCCGAGGAAAACAATAGTATACAGATTAATCCTATCAAGACATGGGAGGCAGCCCTGACCAGCTCATCTCTCGAAGATCAGCTACGTCTGATCCAGAGAGCCAAGGTGGGAGCCGTTGCATCTGGAGCCCTGGACGTCGGGCCCCACCCATGAACTCCCTCTCAACTTTTCACCCCCGTCCCCTTCCCATTTCTTCTCACAATCTAAGTTCTACTACTACTACTACTTCGTGTACTGCGAACGCGCGTTAATTGAGGCACCCTCCGCTGTTGCGTTGTTCCCTAACCGTTACGTGTTCCGAGCTGCTGTTACTGTGCATGTCATTTTTTGTTTTGTTGTCCCGGGTTAAACCGGTTCGTTTTTTTTGTTTGTTTCTTGCGTGTAGGCCTCACTTTGTATGGCGGGGTCAGGCTCGCGAACTCTTCCCACATGAAGGATTCCTTTAACATTCAGCTGCTCCTGTGAAGGCCCCTTTCACTTTCGTGTTTTACCGATTTCTGTGAAAGAGGGATCAACCACAATTTTCCTACCTTTCTTGCGCGTCCCTGCGCCGTTTTTTCCCCGATAAGGTTCTGTATATGTTTTGTTCCAGCTAAGCTACCCTGACTGCGGAGTGGCGCATTCTCGCGAAGCAAGATCAAATGCGTCCTCACTACATACCGTCTAGAATAGAAGCAGCGCCGCCCTTGCTTAAGATGACGCGGGGGAATCACTCTGTTCCTCTTCAATTTTTTTTGCAGAAGAGAGTTTGAAATCTGTTGATCGGCTACGCGCAAGAAGCGCGAGCCCGTGTCAGCCTTTGAATGGGCCGTCAAAACAACATGCACGTCTGGTTCATTAAAAGGTCTGCTTTCTCCCGCATGACAATGACACCAATTTTATTGAAAACTTCGAATCAGATAATCGAGATATTGAGGAGAACAGATGAGAGAGTGGCAACTTCCCAGCCACTTTCTGGCGACGTCTTTATGACGTCACAGGATCATGTTTGTGCGATTGGCGGAAGCCCACCTAAGCCGCTGCCGTGGAAACATTACTTGGCGATGGTAGTGGGGCCGCCAGTTCCGTTGGACCTACCGCTCCAGTACGAACTTGCTGTTACACAAATAGCGATGTCGCTGGCCCATAATACGTCACTGCTGAACGTCACTGCAGCACAAAATGTGCAAGTTTTGCTACATTGCATTTTTGCTCAGGCAACTTTTTCCGTCAGTAAAATGTGCTGCTGGGCTAGTTGGTGCAATTTTCGTAATTCATAACTTTTTTCACGGCTGGAATAGAGCTCGTACAAAGTTGCACTTTGTCTTCACGGCCCTGTCAATGACGCCATGGTGACAAGCATAAGAAGAACGGCTCACTTCGCTCGCAGGCAGTTGACGACGTCCTCCGGATGCGAGACGAGTGTCTTCTGCTTCCCGTCCGAGCAGCCGACGATGGCGGCCACGGCGTCGCCCATGGAGACGCTCTCGTGCACAGCGTCCACCAGGTCCAGCGCCTTCATGTTGCCGCTTAGCATGACCGCCCTGCGGAACAGGCCTCGGCTCATGGGCGACAGGACGTGTGCGTGGACGCTCATGCCGCCCGCGCTCTCCCCGAACAACGTAACCCTGGACGGGTCCCCGCCGAAGTTGTGGATGTTCTCCTTGATCCACCTGCGAGGGGGGAGAGAAAAGGCGAGGCTGTCTTGCAAGGTTGTCCCTGTAAAAGCGCGGTCTTGGTTATAGAGCGAAGGTTTTTTTATGGCCAGGGTTTCCTGCATTTAGCATGCAGCTGTTTTGCGGCCGCTCCTGCGGTTTCACGGCGCCCCTCCCCGTCGTCCCTCGGTGTCACCGAGACAATGAGGAAGACACTCAAGACAGAGCGAGGGCGAAAGCGAGGGAGGAGAGCACGGCGAAAGGGTGAGGAGAGAAGCCGAGTGCCGCGGGGGCCGCGCGAGAGACGTGCTCTAGCTGCGCGGCGACCCAGTGCGAGATGGCGCGCGCGTCCACCTATGCCATGTATGGGAACAAAACATAGGATAAAAGAATAAAAGTGGTCTGTAACTGTACATGTATGTCTGTCTGAAAATCCTTAGCCTCAACACGTTTTGCAAAGTCGAAACACCTCAACAGCTGCGCTCACATTTCGCATTAGTTAGCATCGGAATCCACACAATTTTTATGATGATGATGATGATAATTATTTGGGGTTTTATGGCGCGAGGCCGACCAGGGCAAATAGCGCCATAACAATGGTGGAATGCTATGAGGTGATATTAAAATGGGATCTGTAAAAATCCACTACATTAAAATTAAACTATGGAAGTTGGTGTATAGGGCCATAATTAAAAAGTAAGAAATATTGGCATGCAAGGTGTTAAAAACCCCACGATACCGCCATTGTTTCGTGACGGAACATGAGGCCAAGTGAGGTCATGGGGAGTATGATATGTACTTTAAGAAGTCAACATCGGCAAGGTAAATAAAAACTCTTCTGTAAGAAAACATGGGACTATCTGATAAACATAATGAAGGGTGCAAGAGTATGTAATGAGTGTATATTTCATTAAAGTGACGTTTTCTATGTCACACATCTCGCATTCAATAAGTATATGAAGAAAGGAGAGCTGCCCCGCCACTGATGACAGTGCGGCTTGTTTCCGTCTGTAAAAGGTGTGAGTGTGTGATGTGTGTATCTGCATAATGCTACCTCTACAAATCTGTCATGTTTTTCAGCAGGAGGCTTTTCTATTTTGGGTTTAACTATATTTATAAAAACCTTACAGGCTCCAGGTGGAGCATAGGGTAAGGGGGGCATACAGAAAAGCGGAACTTGGGGCATATAGCCAACACATTCTAAAAGGGAAATATAAACAAGATTAACAGGACATCATTATACATTTTTAATGAAAAGGTACCCTCAAAAATTCATAAATACTCAAATCAGAAGAACAATTCAAGGAATGTGTAAACAGAGATAGAAAGCATGGTTATCGAGTATGTGGGAAGCACACATGTGAAGTAAAAAGATTAGGAAAAATGCGCATTTAGTTGTTCCCGAAATTTGTCATGGTTTGTTATAGAAGCGATAGCGTTCGGAAGTTCATTCCAATGAGATATGGCGCGAGGTAGAGCCGATGAATTGAATGCAAGTGTTTCCCCATACCCCCATGTAGTACTTCTCTGTCCCATTGTTGATGCTAGTGGTCCCGCAGCTTCCTTTTTACAAAAGGTTTCAGATCTCGATATGGGACCTCATTTATGTCTATGCTGCTTCGAAGGGCGGCAGGTGCAGCACTACAGTCAGCAGCTTCATTTCCAGCAATGCCGCAGTGGCCAGAAACCCAGCAGACTGTGACAACGAGTTTCAGGCCATAAGCCGAGTGGAGAGCTATTAAACCACAATTAAAAGTAGGGTTTCTACTGATCTTCCGAGATGAAAGATTTGAGACGACACTCAGAGAGTCTGTGTACATAACTGAGTTCTTAATTTTGTTTTGAAGAATGTGGTTCAAAGCCATACCATACCATACCATATGCCTCTGCAGTGAATATACTTGTGTTCCTGTTCATTGTTTTGGACATATTAAGTAGGGGGCCATTTGCATCACAGGATACGGCTGTGGTAGTTTTTGAAGCATCTGTGTAAAATTCAGCTGCCTTGTATTTGTCACGGATGAGCAGAAAATGCTGAGTGATGACAAAGTTTGGTACATTTTTCTTTTGTATTTCTCTAAAGGACATGTCCCAGTGAATTGGGAAGGTGTCCCACGGAGCGACCACGGACCATAAATTGAGGTACCGTAGACATCAGTAAGAGGAAATTGGAACTCTCTGACAAGGTGTGACACTGCCAGTGAAAAAGGTGGAGCTATGGATGGTCGTTTTTCATAGAGATCATCAGTTGTGTTATTTTTCATTATGGTATTCAGAGGGTGTTCCTTCGAAGAAGTGATCTTTGCGGCATACATCAGAGCAGTGTAGGCACGCTGGTACCCTAGAGACCACTGATGTGATTCGACATGAAGGGATGGAATAGGACTTGTTCGATGTGCACCTGTGGCCAAGCGAAGCCCCCAAGTTGTATACTGGGTCCAACATTTTGAATGCTGTTTCGGTTGCAGACTGGTATAAAATACTGGCGCAGTCTATTCTTGACCTAACAACACTATTAAGAAGTGCCAGCAGACATTTTGTATCCGTTCCCCAGGACTCATGAGATAGTACCTTTAAAATGGTCATTGTTTTCAGGAATTTTACTTTTCGTATTTAATGTGTAGTATGAATGTGAGCTTGTGGTCGAGCAAATACCTAGAAACCTGTGTTTCTTTTTCACTGGTATGGGCTGACCTTCTAACGTGATACAAGGAAGAGGTTGAACACCGCGTATCCTAGAGAAGACAGCAGTACTTTTATCAGCGTTAAACTGAAACCCATTTTCTTTCAGCCCATGTAACCAGCCCGTTGACACTTAATTGGATTCGACGTTCACATATCGATAGATTACAGGATTTAAAGCTGACTTGGATATCGTCAACGTAGGCAGAGTATGAAACAGTTCGAGAGAGCACAGTTTTAAGAGAACTCATTTTAACAATGAACAGCGCACAGCTCAGCACTCCTCCCTGGGATACGCAATTTTCTTGAACAAATGTGCTAGACAGGGCAGTCCCCACACGGACACGAAATGTGCGATCAGACAAATTATCTTTAATAACATTGAGTAAATTGCCACTAAGGCCAAACGACTGCAAGTCGAATATAATACCACATCGCCACGTTCTATCGTACGCTTTCTCCATGTCAAAGAACACAGAGAAGCAGTGCTGTTTATGGACAAAAGCGTCTTTAACATATAATTCAAACGCAGCCAGATTATCTGTAGTTGAACTCCCAGACCTAAACCCTGCCTGATATTTGTCTAGAACACCGTGAAACTTCAGAAAGTAAAAAAAAAGTATCCGGTTTATCATTTATTCAAAGAGCTTACATAAACAGCTGGTCAGGGCAATAGGCCTGTAACTAGCAGCAAAACAGGGTTTTTTTCCCTTCTTTTAGAAGAGGTACAACGATTGCCTCTTTCCATGCTCTTGGAAAGCGGCCTTTCTGCCATATTTTGTTAAAGAGAGAGAGTATTGTGTAAAGTGTGTCATTGTGTAAGTGCCTGATCATCTCATAGCTGATTCTGTAAACTCCAGGGGCTGACTTACCACATGTGGACAGTGCAGTAATAAGTTCGGGCATCGTAAATGGGGCATTGTATCCCTCATTTGAGCGTTTGTTCGCACAAAGGGTCTGGCGCTCAGCTGCTTTCTTGTGGTGTAAAAATGTTTGTGTGTAATGGGTGGAACTGAATACGTGTTCAAAATGTTTGCCGAGAGCGTCTGCTTGGTCTTTTATTGTGTTACCCACACTACTTACAAGGGGAATAGGGTTGGTCTTGTAGCCTTTTAGTTTCATTTATTCTACTCCATACTTTGCAAGAGTCTGTGTAAGAGTGGATAGACGATATAAACCTTGTCGAACTTTCGTTTTGCTAAGCGCCGTGTCCACTTTTCTTTGGCTTTGCCCGTTTAACCTTGAGCAGGTTGTCTGCCGTAGGATAGCGGCGTAAGAGTGCCCATGCTTTCTTGTGTTCGGAACGGGCACGCTTGCACTCCTCATTCCACCATGGTCTAGGTTTGGGGAGGGTTTTAAGAGAAGTCTCTGGAATGCTTTTTTGAACACAGTCAAGAATATGGGCTGTAATAAGTGGACTTGCTGCTTCAACATCTAAATGACTTATTAGCGAAGGCGTTACTCTGGAAAGCTCTTTGAATATTTTCCAGTCAGCTGCATGTTGTTTAAAAGTTCGAAGTGAGTCGGTGTCTTGGGAGTTATTGCTTATAGCTAGTAGTTTCACGAGGAAATGGTCGCTGCCATAGGGGTTGTTAATTACTTTCCACTCAGAGGTGGGCAGTAAAATTGCGGAGCCAATTGCCAGGTCTATTGCAGAATAGGTGTTGTGGGCTGTGTTGTAGTATGTTGGATTTTTCTTATTAAAGATGCAACTTCCGGATGATGTGATGAACTTTTCAATAAGCCCCCCACGTGCGTCAGCTCGCGCAGATCCCCAGATAAGGTTGACGGCATTAAAATCCCCAATAATTAAGTAGGGTTCAGGTAGCTCATTGGTGAAGTTTTCGAATTCGACGCTGGATAGGCGATAGTCCAGTGGACTATAAAGAGAACACACTTATTAGTCTATCAAAAATTATGGCTGTAACGGCAACTGCTTCAAGTGAGGTTTGTAGCTGCAGGTGTTGACAAGCAACAGATTTTTGTACTATCATTGCCACATTGCCACGCCACCAGACGGCTGGGGATAGTTCAGTATGTCTTTACGGAATATAGTGTATTGTGTTGAAGTTTGTCTGAGATGGGCGTAGGTGTGTTTCTTGGAGGCACAGTATTTTTGGTTTGTGATTTGAGAGTATATCATATATATCGTCAAGGGCCGTTTAAAAGCCCCCTACAATTCCACTGGATAATACTTTCAGCAGCTATAAATACCAAGAGAAGAGAAATACAGATCATGAGATGTTCTTTTTCCATTAAAAAAGCCATTAGAGAAGGAGTTGTGTTTCTGGGGCCCTTTGAATAGTTTACCTAGGTCGCCGAGTTCGATTTGTTTGATTTACCACGACCAGCGGAACTGCGGCGCTTTTGTTGTGTTTCAGGAGCAGGTGTACTCGGAGAGACATCCATGGCCTCATCCAAGGTTTCCGAAGGAGAAGTGTCAGAGGAGACACTGTTTGTGCTAGAGGCCGCAGCCACAGACTGGGCATTGCTGCAACAGCAGTGACCACAGGAGCAGCCTTCTGCTGTTTTGCAGATGCCCGGGATGGAGCCAGATCACTCATCGTGGACTGAGCTCCTGCTTGAGCTCGTGCTGCAGGCCATTAGGCGCAGCACTGGAGCTCGCGCTAGGGGCCTTTACACAGCACTGGAAAAGGGTGTAGCACCAGAAGCCACGGGAGCAATGTTCTGCTGCTGAGCGGGGGGCTGTGGCGGGACCAGGTTGCACTGGGTGGCTGCATCCACCAGACGACGCTCCACCCCCGGCGAGCAGTGTCTGCGTAACTTCTGCCTGAAAGCAGGACATGCTTCAGGCGTGCTTGTGCAAAGGTTCGGTTTTCAGTTGAATTATTTCTTTTTCTTTTTGAATGCGGGACGTGCACGTGAGTACGCAGCGTGTGGTTAACACAGTTTGGACATTTCACTTGTTCTTTTTGCAGTCATCACTGGTGTGGTCAGCACGTGCGCAGTGAGCACAGGCGGGGCTGCCACGACAAGACTGAGTTTCGTTGCCATACTTCGGGCACTTGAAAAACCTTCGAGGACTAGGTATGTAAGGGCGTACTGGACAGGATATGAAGGCAGCATGGACGGATTCACGAAGCGTTGGACGGTTGAAAGTCAGAACAACATGCTTAGTTCGAATTTCCTCACCTTGCGCGACGCATGGTGATCCGCCGCACAGCCGTGACGCCCTGGTTCTTTAGTCCTTCAAGCAAATCCTCATCTCTCTCGTGAAGCAGTTCCCTCTCAGAGACACCGCCTTGCGTTGTATTCAGGCTACGATGTGGTGTGACCATTACTTTGAGTTCAGCCAGGGTGTCCTGTTTTAGTAGGTTCTGACTTTGGTTCTTTCGTTGCACTTCTACCAGCAGATCACCAGAGCCTAGTTTCTTTGCTTGGTAATCCCGGCAGACAACGCTTTCAAGGGACTTTGCAATGAGGAAGACAGATTTTTTTAGCAAGTGGTGCATTTTCGTCTTCGGAGTGGATAACAAGGTATTTTGTGAAAGTTTCAGTTTGGGAGACTGGTTTCAGTTGTGTTACCTCGGTGCGGCCCCTTCGAGAAGGCCGGTCAGTTTTTTTTTTTTTTCGGGGGGGGGGGGGGGGGGGATAGAAAAAGCTCATATGAACATGGAATCAATTCGGCGGCAGAGCCGGTCGCCCACCACAGAGCCCAACAAGGGAGAGAGAGAGAGAACGATCTTTAATGAGAACTGGCGATGTCAGCTGAGCTAAGATGCCTGGCTTGCTACGCCAGATGAATGCGATGACGATGATGATTATAATGATGAAGAGGAATACATATGATTTTAACTAATTACAAAGTCTCATCAAGACTCGTGTCTTTTAGGTATGCCAATAAGGCTTTTGTTGCACGAGCGACGCGTTTGGAAGAATTCTAAGGACCTAATACGTCCCTCAGTTCTAGTTTTGCGGAGAGCGGCCAGCCCAGGGACATTGCGAGAGACATTCCTTGTGTAGTAAAGCGCACACAGTCACATATTAGGTGTTGGAGGTCTTCACGCACACCACACTGTGGGCACAGAGGCGAGGAGGACTGGTTGATTTTGTAGCAGTAGTAACGCGTGTAGGCGACGTTCAACCGCATGCGGTGCAGTACTGCTTCATCATGCTTGGATAGTCCAGGTGGCATCTTAAAATTACAATGCGGGACGATAGAGTAGAGGGGTGCGTAATGGCGGGATGCGTCTGCCAAAAGCGATCGCTGCATGCTCCATGCCACAGTGGATGCAAGGGCTGAAGCATCTTTGCGAGAAAATGGCACCGGAATTTTTCATCCGCGCTGTGGATGCTGCAACGTCCGCCTTCACATTTCCAGTTATACCGCAATGGGCAGGGAGCCACTGAAGTACTATTTGAAGGTGCGCTTGCAGAGCTTGAAGATGTAAAGCTTGTACATCAAGCACAAGCTGATCTTTGGGGAAAGACGCCAGACATTGCAGTGCAGCCCGAGAGTCCGTGAAGATGGCCCACACGCGGGCCGGCTGCTCGACGATGTGAGCCAAGGCCATCCGCAGAGCTGCAAGTTCGGCAGCCGTAGATGATGTTTTTTGGCTGAGCATGGTACTGAGGGTGGTGCGAGACGAAGGTATCCACAATGCGACAGTGGATGATGTGAATGACACCGATCCATCAGTGTACAGATGTGTATGACCTCCATGTGTGTTGTAGACATATTCAAGAGCAAAAAACCGTAGAGCGGCAGGTGGAATATGCTCCTTGCGTGTAATTCCGGCCACCGTGGTCATTATTTTCATGGGCGGGAACATCCAGGGCGGGTGGAGATGAAGTGATGGCGGCTGGTAATGCTGCGGCAGGAAGTCGCACACTTCAGAGACCGAACTTGGCGCTAAAGGGTGGTCACATTGCCTAGCCACAATACGCAGTCGCACGCGGAGAAGCTCCTGCGTGCCGAGAGCCAAGGGTGACAGACGTCGGTATTCCGTCAATGTTCCAACAGTAGAGGTAGTTTTCGGAACACCAATGCAAGTCCTCAAGATCTGTGCTTGCATGGACTCTATAGCCTTGATAGTTCCTTTAGAAAGAGGGGCCAAAATGGCGATGCTGTAGCGTATGAGGCCAACGCAGAGCGCTTCGTAGAGCCGAAGGAGAGAGTTAACGGAGCAACCACCGGAGTTTCTGGAGAGCATACTGAATATACGGGCGATTGATGTTAACTTCTCCTTGAGATGGCGGACATGAGGTGACCAGGTGAGTGACCTGTTGAATGTCACCCCCAGAAACCTATAGCTGGAAAAGTATGGGATGTCAGTGCCGCTAACAGTGAGCCGGTAGTGCGTGAGGTCCCGCTTCGTAAAATCCAACGCAGCACATTTGCTTGCCGAAATTTCCATTCCTCGTGCTTCAAAGAACGATGCAGTGGAGTTGATTGCTCGCTGAAGCCTCGACCGTAGCACCCGTCTATTACGGCCATATGCAGATGTCGTCCGCGTACAAGAAGATTTCAACCGACTGCAGCAAGCATTTTTCCAGGCCTATAATGGAGATGTTGAACAGCGTGGGGCTTATCACCCCGCCCTGGGGAACACCTCGAGTCACTCTGTACAGTGCTGAGTCGCCGCTGTGTGTTGACATGTATACATACCTATAGTAGAGATAGTCTGATAGCCGTGCATACATGCGGCCTCCTATTCCTGAAGACTTCATCGCCGAGCGAATAGCATCATGCGCTACGCAGTCATAGGCTGATTTGATGTCCAGGAACACGGCAATGATGATGTTCCGCCGTTATTTAGCTTGTTTTATGCTGGTTGCACGGTCAATGGCATTATCGATGCTGCTAGGGCCCTTGCGCAAGCCAGACATCTGTGGCGGGTATACATTTCTGACTGTCAAATCCCAGTCAAAGCGATACAGCACCATCTTCTCCATCAGTTTGTCGACACAGCTCAGGAGGGCTATAAGACGGTAAGACTCTATGGCCGTTGCAATTTCCCCTGGCTTTAGAACTGGCGCAATGCGGGCGTGTTTCCATTTCGGCTCTAGTCGGCCGGTCTCACATGAGCGGTTCACATTGACGCTGGACGCCTCGAGGGACGCGGAAGCTCGGGATACCCCAGCGACGGAAGGGCCATTTTCCCCGTAGCCACAACGACGAACGCCCCTTCGGACCGCTGCCTCGTCAGCCCGTCGCGACGGACGAATTAGACTGGTACGTATGTGCCGTATTTTATTACGGTAATAATAGTTCATTCCAGTAGCAGTATCACTTATGCCATTGGCCGCTCCTCATGGAAAGCCGTTCCGCGGCTCTCTGCTTCGACCAGAAAGATACGAGCGTCAATGCGCGGTGTACGGCATTTTTTCCCAAAGGGCAGAGCGATTTGACGAAGTCGGCGTGAGCGCCAGCATGTCCAGGAGTGAGCTAACGTAAGGGTCCTGCCCTAATCACTTCCTGGAAATGGAGCGAGCACACTCGTACTTCTTTAGCTCTCTTCTCCTCCGTTTGCAAAGTTCACAAAACGTAGCCACTTGCTTCGCCTAGGTTCGTCGTTGGGCAGACATGAAAGGAATCTCCTCACGCGGGGATGTCGCACTCTCCTCGACGATTTGCCGTACTACATGGGCATTTCAACGCAGCAACGAAATTTCATTGTAAAGTACTCGAACAAACTGAAGTTTTCAGTGGTTGTAAACTGGAAACGAGCTCTAACACAGCAGCAAGCAACACCATTCGAAACTTACGCGACGACTGGCTATCTCGTCGCTTCTTGCTGTCTTCTCCCCTCGTTTCTATTTTTACCTTTGCTGGTTGGCGATATGACGGCCAACCTCCTGTGAAGGGATTACGATACGAAGCAAGGTCGCGGCTGTGCGTGCTGGAACGGTTCGTTGGCCCGAAGAGCCTCGAACCCGAAAATTCGTCTGCGCGACGGCGAGATGTCGAGCTCGGCCGGCGCTAGTTTCGTACGCATTGGCGCACACGCTTGCGAGTTCGTTCGGACCTTCAACCGTTTACTCCACCGTTCTTTGTCATAAAAAGAATGTGCAGTATGTTTCACGGGCATTTAAACGTTTAGAAGGCATCCTTTCCCCCTTTTCGCCTAAATGCGAAAGGGTTGTATAGCTGACGTCATCCGGACCTGGGCACGTGGATTTTTTGATGGAGGCCAGTGCAGCCAGCAGTTCTGCCATTGAGAATGGAACGTCCATGGCTGACGACATCTAGGGGAAACTTCGATCTGGGGGCGAAGATGATGGTGGTACAGGTGTCGGCGCCGTGGTAATTTTCTTACTGAAGGCGTTAGCGACGGATAGGTCAGTCGTGTTTGTGCTGAGAGCAATTGAGCTAAAGGGGTGCAGTTGACTTGGTGGGGCCCGCAGGCTTCGAACCAGGCGCCATATTCTGGAGAGGGGCTTCCTCGGGTCCAACTTCGAACAGGACTCCCATTCGCGCTTGGAAAACTTGGCCATATGCCTCTGGACCGCCCTCTGAGCACGCCTGGAAGCTCGGATATCCTCAGACGCTAGCGTCCGACGGGCTTGTCTTTCGGCTCGTTGACGCACTGCTCGAAGCCTTTCAAACTCTGCGTCAGCAGTGCTGTATTTGGTGGGCAATCTCATCCTTTTGGTGCTGGACTTACGAGCTCTTGACATTGTATCCACGAAGGACTCATATGAGCTCACTGAGTCTGCACACTCCTCCATCGCAGTTGTAAATGCTTCCCAATTTGAACAGCGAATTACACGCTGTTGGCGGATACCCGTAAGACCATCCACTGAAATTTAGGTCGGCACGTGATCACTACCATGCCCTTCAATATCCGCTGTCCAGCTCGTCCTAGCAATAGGTTGCGATGAGACGACCGTGACGTCAAGGGCGCTTGATACCTTGCCCTGGAACAAAGTCGGCTCTTCAGTGTTGACAACATACATGCCATTCCTTTGAGCAGTGTCAAGGAGGCGCCGCCCTTCGACAGTCGTTTTTATACTGCCCCAGGAGGGGTGGTGAGCGTTAAAATCTCCAGTCAAAATGTGCGGGACTGGTGTGGCGCTGACGATGCTTTCTAGGCGGTTTGTATTTAATGCCACGCCAGGCGGAATGTAAGCAGCAATTATTGTGAATGATAGACCTGCGCCCCGCACAGTTGCTGCCACGTATTCATTCGATACGTCTGGTGGTAAGCTATGCACCAGTGAGGTGAGGTCGTTTCTCAGGGCCACTAAAACTCTTGATATTTCTACACCAGTTTTCGACTGCACAACTGTGTACCCGAAAAGGCGTATATCGTACGGCATTCTTGATTCCGAAATAGCAATCACGGGAATTGGTGCTTTAGAGCGAGTTTATGTAGATCAGAGAGGCGTTGTTTGAGTCGGCAGGCATTCCACTGGAAAACTGTCGCTTTGTCACGAATTCCGTTAACTCTGAGGGCTGTCACCACACGAGTCGTAGCAGCTACCGCCATTGTTCAAGGAAAGGAGAGACAGTTCAGGAGAGTCAAGAGCGCCGCGGCTACGGGAGACGTCGGAGGGGCGAGAAAGACGCGAACAGCCTCTGCAAGAGAGGACAGCACAGCACACCAGCTCTCGGTACTTCCGTCAACTGGACGCTGCGCTGGCATAGACGTCCGACGGGTAGATTTTGAAGACCGTGCAGCTGGAGTAGGAGTCTTGACTGGTGGCGGATGAGGCGCTGCTGTCGATGCAGACGATGACGCATCTTTTGAAGAAGACGCGGGGGTTTCTCTTGGATCCCGCTCTGGCAGAGCTTCTGCAGCAGAATGCTGCTGCTGCGGCTCGCACCGCAGGACCGGTAGAGCCGGGAAGTCCTCATCGACGTTGGTGGAGATGAGACCCGCAGGTGGCTGTTCTAACTTTTCCGAGTTTTTGCGCCCAGCGTGACGCCGCTCTAGTAGGGCGGATTTTGCTGACTTGTACTCAACATGGTTTGCGGTCCTGAGTTTCAAAATCGCCTTCTGATCACGGCGGACGGAGCTGTGAAGAAATGTAGATTCGTGGTTTTGATGCAGTTAGGGCATTTTAGCTTGTCAGCAAAACACGACGCACGATCATGACTGCCACCGCACTTGGAACAGCAAAGCGAGAATTTGCAAACTTCTGCCACGTGTCCGAAACCGCTGGCATTTTTTGCATTGCCGAGGTGTTTCCACGTAGTCATACAGACGATAGCGCGTGTAACCGATGACGACGGTGGTCGGGTATAGTTTCTGTGGAGAAAACGGTTTGGACGCTCTCTGAAAGCCTTGCCTAGTCTTCGGGCCGACTGAATTGGCACTCTGAGGCGCAACGCGGCGAGGATTTCGGGATCGGAGAGGCCCTTGGCAACACCCCTGATTACAACCCTTGCCGCAGTTGCTGGGCCGTGGCTCATATGCCTTCACGGGAATACCAGCAATAGAAGAGATTTTCAACAGACGATCGGTGGCGTCGGCAGTGCGTGTATCTATTGCGAGAAGGTTGAGGCGGTAGTTTGGCGCAGTTGCAGCTCTTCATTTGGAGCCAGTGACCCCAATCCGTCTTTGACAGCAAGGGGATTGTAGCGCGTAATGATTCTGGATGCATCAACTGGCTTTATGACAACGACGACGCCATGACTCAAGGAGCTCGGGATCGTGTTGTGATCAAGAGGCCTGTATGAGTGTTTCGAGGCACTACAGTGCCTCGGGGGTTCCACAGGCTGAAATGGCTCAGTCTCCTCTGCTACCGGAGTGGAGTCATTAACGTAAATGACAGTTTCGGAAGCAGAGTCGGTGAGTTCTGACATGTCGTCCGTGTCGTCCGGCAGAGGCTGATCAGCGGTATTCATCACAGGACTCATTTGTCCCGGGTGAAGCGACGACCCAAGATGGGTGTTGCAGGGGCTTGTTGTAACTGCAGGTGGTTCTGAAGAGGCTGCGAACAGCGAAGCGGCAGGGGAACCCGGCTCCATGCTTGGGCCTGGCGGTTCACTCGGCGGTTGTTCCATGAGCGACGTTGACGGCGGCAAACACGAAGCTGCGCCCGTCGCAGGGAGCATATCCGACACTTGAAATACTGCGTAACTTGATGACAGGCTCAACAAATGCCCAGAAAGACGAAAATAACAAAGAGATGATCGAACTAAGCTCAGCTAACTCTTCGTCTTCGCCCAACAAGGGAACGTGACGTTAAAGTACACGCTAACCGTCACCCTGCCTCTATAACCCTATACTTGGTACCAAGGTTGATATCCTTGCACAGGGTTAACCCTTGCCGCCAGGAAAAATGTAGAAATGAGGAAGGAAAGAGATGATAGGGACAGGGGTAGGAGAGGAGATAGGAAAGTGAAAGAGTGGAGAGGAAGAGAGGAAAAGGGACTGCCTGATCCCCCGAGGGGGTCAGAGGGGTCCGCTGCGAGATAACGGGGGGAAGTGGCGCGTTAGCCGTTCTGGGCAGTGGTGCCGTAGTGAATGCGTCCAGCAGCCTGCAGATTTGAGCAGTAGCCACCTAGCGTGTCCCTTTTGCCCCGCAGTGGAAGAGCACCATGTACCGGCGCCACGTGGGATGCGGTCCAAGCCAGCGTGTGCTGGGCCGTAGTGTTGCAAGAGCACAAGTGGCCGGCAGTAGGCCCCCTGCGGATTTGGGACCAGTGGGTGAGCACTACTCCCAAAACACGCTTGAGTGACGAATTCCCCCGCGGTGAGAATTTTTTTGTGGGTCACCTGTGCGAGAAGCGAGAAGGGAACGCGTTGCACGCAAGGCCAACTTTGGTGGCCGAGGTCACGCCTTGACAACCCGGACACGGAGAAACTCTGGGACGGCTGAGCCCCCGGGTCAGCACAATGCTGCGTAACAGCGCGGTTGACAAACACCGGACGATTGGACAGGACGAGCCCCGCGTCGTCACAATGCTGTAGGACCAGCTCGCCCAACTTCCCAGCCTTGTAAAAGTAAACTCTATCGCAAATTCTCTCAGGAGAACACGCTGTGACTTTTCTTGTATGAACCGAAAGCAATCACATGAAAGTCGCCGCTCTATTGCTACTTCGAGTTTCACTTCTCACGGTTCAGTTGTAGACGTTACAGAGTTCTCGTCTACATGGCGTCTATGGAAGGAGTGTGGTTACAGAAAACGGCTGTGGCTCGTGTTTCGCCTCTCCCAGCAAAAATTATATGAAATTCGCCGCTAAGACGAGTGTCTCATTGCGCCGACCTTCATTTGCTTGTCAAGATTAGCTCACAGAGAAGTAAATGTTGCAGTATGCCTGTCCCCTTTCAACCCACGGGCATCTACGGGAGGTGTCTGGTCACAGAAAACAGCTGTGACTCTTTTTTTCCCAAAAGCTTTCTAACAAACTTTTAAAACAGTTGGTCTGGTACAGTCTAAAAGAGAGCAGGGCCAAAGAGTATAATTTTTGTTCTCGTTGCTGCCCACGTTGCCACAGCCTGATCGCGTAACTCGCATGCCCCCACACCGTCAGCAAGAATTAGTCCGGCCTCTGTTGGCGGGCGGTGCCTGGGCCGACTGCGAAATGCTTGGTAGCCAGGCGAGGGGGTGGCTTGATGATGATTGATGATTGATAATGGTATCCCCTTTGTAGCTGGATATGACATGTCATCATAGCATATAATCTAATATATCTAACTGTGCTCTTGCTTTATTCTAGCGCTACTTAGGCTCAAAATTAATTTGGTCAATTACAGGTGTTACCTGCCCTAGAAAATATTCCCCTCTCCGCTTTTCTTCCACCGGCGCTTTAATCTTCTTTTAAACGCCTCGATAGCCTCGAAGTTACTCTCCTCTCTATGGTACCCTTAAATCGGGAAGCCGCTTCGGGAAGCCGAATATTTTGCTCATATAGCTTTGGATGGATACTTTCACATGCCTACACCATGTGCCGCATAGTCTATGTTTCTTTTCCGCCGAGCACGCATAGCCCATCATTTTGTGTATGCTTTCCCACAAAGCTCTTAATTCTAAAGCAACCTGCTCTAGACTGAAATTGCAAGGCACTGCCCTTATAATTATTGTAGAAATTTTCCTTTCTGATGTCGATTTTCTCTGCCGTGGCATCCCTAACGACGTTTCGGCTTCCTTTTTTTCTCTCCATTTATTTCTTTCTATCTGCCTTGCTTCTTTTGAACAGCGGAGCCTATGCACAAGCTGCTGTAAGACTGGTGTTGCAGAAAAAAATACCAAGAAAGTGCGGAGCGCTCGCGAGCGCGTGCCTCGTGGCGACAGCCGAGCGTTCCCGGTAAGCGCAGTGGCTTTGGAAAGAAAACTGGCAGAAAGCACAAGTAGCGAGAAAATGCCGGGCGCTCGTGAGCGCGTGCCTCCCGGCGAGCGCCGAGTCCCCGGCTCGTGCAATGGCTTTAGCGAAGACAAAAAACTCCAGCGCTGTCGCCAAGCGCCACCGCGCATGTAATGCTTGGCATGAGGAACGCTGCGGTATCAATGCATATGACGATTACTACTACTATCACAGTGAAAAGAAACGACTGAACACGTAAACAGTTTCAAAATTGCACAAATGCGTCGTGTAAAGGAATCCGGCAGTTCGCTGTGGTTCAAGCCTTGCGCGACTTAGTTCAAGCTTCGCCAATCGAGCTAGTGGAAGTCTTCAAAGGTGAGGATGACTTTGCATCCATCGCTCGCCGCAAAGGAGACGACGACGTCTCCAATGCATATGACGACGATTGCTAGCACCGCAACTACGACGCTGTGATACCGCAAACAGTGATACCGAAACTTAACTATGTGTACGGCAATGCTGCCCTGCAACAGCTTCGCCATTCAAGTTTCGCCATTCGCCATTCAATCTTCCCTGAATTTTTTGCTTACCTTGGCTCTCTTTGATTCTCCACTGCTTTTTCTATATTTCCGTGCGCGGGGGCGAGCGCCATCTGGAGCTGTTGTAAGAAACCCAGTGGCGCTTCCTACAAGACCACAGCGGCAGCGCACGAAATGTCGGGAGAGGAATGAATGGACGAAAGGCATTATTGCAAATAAAGCTTCGCTTTAAAAAGCTGCAATTCAAGCCCGGCGAAAGCTGTTGTCCTAACTATGACAAAATTTTCGATGCATGTCAATAACTTTGGTATTCCGGAAGCTTTTTCCGGTGCTTTCGCACGTGTTAGTGTACCTTGTAATGTAACAAAGCCGTATTCTGTCCCAAAAGTTAATTTGCATTACAAACATTTGTTAATTTGCGTTGTCAAATATTTACATTCAGAACACGTGGGGGCTGTTTTCACACCTTCTGTGCGCAGTGTGAGACCATCGGTGGGATTTCTCCAAGCTAGGCGCCAAGTTGCACGGCGTTTCGTCAAGGCTCTGCGTGCACACGTCAATGATATAGCAGAAGTCCCTCAATACTTTTCTGGTCATGAAATAGCTTACATTTTGGTTTAAAGTCCTGAACAGATACTTTCGATTGACAATAGCCTCAAGGGTGCAGCGGTAATATCCGCCCTGGCTTTTAGCCATTGCAGTATCACACTACAAACCGGAGAAAACAAAGGCGCCCTGAGTCTGTTATTTTGGACTGTTCGGGGATACACAAAAGCAGCTCCGTATTTTTTTCTACAAAAATACGGTCAGAGAGAAGTTTTCCTGCGAAACGGTAAGAACACTTCCAGCTGGAGGGTCAATAGACGACTCGTCATCTCCACGTCACTGCTCACGACCTGCCTTTCCCAAGCGGCCTCTCGATTGCGGCCTTTCGTTCTATATTTTCCGGACCTTTTTCGTTGTTAATAACATATGAATTCGAACTACTTGGGTTTCCATGAACTTCCGCTGTTGAACACAAATATGTTCAAAGAATGCGACAGGCGAGGACGGGCGCTTTTTTTCTTTCTACTCTGTGTCTGGTCTCGTTCAGAAAGGGTCACCCCATTTCCATAACATTTTTAGGACTTCTTTTTGTCCTTTATGTGTGGCTATGTTTTCGATCGTTGTTTTTGACGATCATAATTTACCCGCCCAACCTACACCCGGGCTATGGGCCACGCCGTGGCAGTGGACTGCAGATTAATTTAGGCAACCAGGTTGCTTCGTTTCGGTTATTACAAGATTTTTGAATTTGGACGTCATGTCGTTTTATGAAAGCTACCTGTCTGTATGCAGTAATGACCTTAATTTTCCATTTGTCTTAGAAATGTCCCAAAATTTTAGCTGCGTTCCTTATTTTATACGATCGAGTGCACGAGGTTCTAACAATTTCAGATGCCTCTTGTTCACAAAGCGGCTTTGGCCAGCGGATAGAACACGCTAAATAAACTGGACAGCACGTTCAAACACTGAATGCATGATAAACTGTACAAATAGTCTACCGCGGGCCTGCCGCGGTAACTTAGAGGCTAATGCATTCGGCTGCTAATCCCAAGCACGCGGGTTCGATTTCCAGCCGCGGCAGCCACTTTTCTGGTGGTGCAAAAAGCGAAAACGCCCGTGTGTGACGCTTTCGGCGAACGTAAAAATCCTCAGCTGGTCAAAATTAATCGGAATCCCCCTACTACGCGGCGCTTCATATCCAGTGTAACTTCGGCCTCTCAAAATTAAAAGAAAAAATAACTTGAGCTCTTGATGAGGACACCTATTGGCCCAAGCACAAACCAGCCAAAGCGGAAGTCACTCACACGAGCGCCATGTGCTGATCCAGCAGTCCCACGTTCCCGGGCGCCTCCGGGCTGTCGGCGTTCAGGAAGCCCAGTATCCCGACGCGGTAGTTCATCGACACCACGACGCAGTCCGTCTTTGCTGCGAGCACGGCGCCCGTGTAGTTGTCGTACGAGGCCGATCCGTACGTGAATCCGCCCCCGTAGATCCAGACCAGGACGGGAGCCCGCTCGCTGGCCTTCCTGGTCGTCCACACGTTCAGGTAGAGACAGTCCTCGGTGTACACGATGTCGCCCGACAGCACTTCTCCGTTTGCACGCACCTGCGCGCAGGCGGTTCGCCCGTTGGTGGCATCGAGGACCTCGTCCCAGCGCTCGGCTTGCACCGGGGGCTTGAACCGCAGCTCTCCGACGGGAGGCTTCGCGTAAGGGATGCCCCGGTACTCTTCCACGCTCCGGCCCAGGACCTCGACGCTGCGCCCGCCCACGGGGCCGCGCTCGGTGGGCCGCTCCGCGTCGTACGCGACGGAGAACAGCGCCCTCAGGATCAGGCCCAGGACCACGGGCCCGTTGTTCATGACGCCGCACTGCTGGTCACAAGCCTGGAAAGTGAGCGAGTGTTCACTGGTGGGCTCATTGGGCTCTGGATTGGAGAACGTTTATTGAGCACAAAAGCCTGGGCGCGAGCTATGAGGCGTAACTGGCACCGTGAGCTGGCCAGCTTGCGCTCCCACTGGTCAGGGGAAGGGGCATTTTGACCAGGGTGTCAAACCGGAACCGAACCTAAAACCGGAACCACAGCCGAATTTTCCAAGGAACCGAAACCGAACCGAACCCGCATTCTTCCGCCATTTTGGAACTGAACTCGAACCGGAACGAATTGAATGAACCGTTCCGAACCGGTTCGGGTGCTTCAAGATTGTAATTTCCAGTTTTTGAATAGAATGCTTTACTTTGTGTCTGAGGATAATTTTACCGCTCGCCCGACAGCACCACGTACAGTCTGTGGCCACGCAACCCGTCACTTTCTCGTCCCATAATTACCCTCAATTTAATGTAAACGTGTCCGTACAAAGTATCAGATTGCGTTAGATACTGTCCATCGCCCCCAATACTCTTTTGCATTTAGAATAAGTTTAGCTTGAACGCATTTTCCGAGGCGACATATCATGGCTTATTATTCTTCATGGTTCCTATGTGTTTGATATTCGCAAAGTTTTCAATGTGTTGTAATTCGAATGAATCCCTGACCATTCTGAACGACTTCAGGGACGTCATCAACAATAAATCCAAACGTTGCACTTCTTATAGTTTGAATATGCAATACGTACAAATAGCGGTGAGACACAAGCACTCGCAGCCCTCCACGTCACTGGCACTTCTCGTACAGTGACGTTGTGTCCCTTGTTAACTTCCCTAAGAGAGCATTGCAATTAAAAAAAACCTTTGGGGCCTTCTCAACTCCCCTTTTAAAATAGATGCGACAGCATTTCTATGTAATCACCAGCCGTTGCGGCTCAGTGGCGAAGGCATTGTGCTGCTGGGCACGAGGTCGCGGGTTCGATTCCCGGCCGCGGCCGCCGCTTTTCTGATGGAGGCGAAAAGCGAAAACGCCCGTGTGTACGAGGTTTCTCCCCAGGTGGTCAAAATTAATCTGGAGCCCTCCACTACGGCGGCCTCATCGCCTGCGTTGCGTCGGCGTGTTAAGCCCTACAATCAATCAATTTTTATGTAATCTTGAATCTGCTCAACCTTAAAATTTAGGGGCGCATGGATTAAAGTCAATAATGCGGATTAGCCGTAGACTAAGGTGCATTTCGTGAGATGAGTGGATGAGCTATATGTGACGTAGGGGGATTTAATAAGTTGATTAATTTGGATTAGAGGAATTAGCGGGCTGAGTGAGGTGGATTAGTGGGTTGGCCAACCTCGATATTTTTGGGGCCCTTGGCATTTGGAAATTTTGCGGCGCTCTCCCTTTCGACCAATCGGGAGATTTAGTTGCGCACAAAATAGCCGGGAAATTTTTATGTGACGACCACCTGAACGCTACAAAATGTCTTTCTTTATGCGCTATTAGGTTGCTCCTTGCGTAATATTGACATTTCGCAGTGAAGGTTATAAATGCATATTTTATATTCATCCAAGGCTTTGCAAAACAAGTACATATTCAAGCAACTAAACTGAAAGAAAAAAATGATGAACGATGGACTGGTTTTATGCGAAGAACATCCGATAGCATTCTTCAATACCTTCTCTTCCTTTGTGCTGCCGTTCTGCAGCCTTGGTCTACCGGCGACCACCACCGTTGCTTGTGTCTTCACTACAGCTTTCCTAGAATCCAATCGCTGTCACCTTTCGCTGAAGTACCACTAGCAAGTTGCTATCACCGGTGTTTCCATGTACAATCAGCGGGTCGGTACAGTCATTCTTTCCTTCTGTTAGCACATGGAAGGTTGGCAGAATGAAATCGCTCCAAATGCCCTCTGCCAGGCTTGAAAGTCCAGGCTGACTGACGCCCAAGCCGCGCAGTTGACTGACGCCTTCAAGCCGCGCTAACGATCTCGAGTTAAAGCAAGAACGCCGTGGAAAATATAGGGCAGATGAAAACCGAAGCAGACCAAACAATTTTTAATGCGAATTTTTTTGCCCCATTGTGCGGAACTACATGTCCGTGCGCGCGTGCGTGTGTAGACATTTGATGGCACCAAAAAAGACGGCTGGCGGGCAGGTTCTCTGCTACCCGGAGACGTTGCCCGTCCGCCAAAGGGACTTCGCTCTACATGCCCGCCTGCCTGCCTGCCTGCCTAACAGCCAGAACATTTCGGTGAGGATGCGTGATTTGGAGTCGAGGGATGGCCCGCTACGATCCACCCAGGTGAGGGGGGCACGACGCCGCACCTTGGCGACACTCGATGGCACCAAAAAACCATGGTGGGTCTGCTTAGTGGACGGACGGGGCAACGTGCAGTCTGCAGGGAAGCCTGCAGGGAGGCTGCCCATTGCCATAAGATCCTGGCAAGGCTGGCACATCGAGGAGATGGGGGGAAAGGGCGTCGGTGGAGGCTACATGCCTGCCTGCCAGAAGACTGCGGCGAGGATGCATTATTTGGAGACGAGGTGCGGCCCGTCACTGGCCGGCGAGAGGACTGGATCACAAGGCGGCACCGCAGTGGCTACGTTGAACGTTGTTTTAGAGCCCGCTTCTGTGGTTTTTGCGTAGTCCTTCAGCGTAGGCATCGTTGTAAAGGTCACCGAATGAAGACCGAATAAGAAAGCGGAGGGTGAAAGAATGGCCAAAGTGCGAGGGGAAGGGCTGAGGCCGCGCGAGACATGCTCCCCAGCGGCCACGCGCTACGCGATAACGCCAGAGTATGGCGCGTGCCGTCGTGCGTTAGCTGATGACGCGATCACTTCCCGAGACGCAGCACTTTATGGAGTACCACAATGCTCACTCGGTGTTTTTTTAACAGCACAGCTGTTTAGACCGAGCTCTGTCCGCCCGTCACAGCAAAAAACCTCGAAGCATAAAAAATGTGGTTAAAGAGGTTTAAGGAATCCAACCCGGGACCTTTGTGCTTTGAAGCCGGTTACGGGGCCACCACAAAGGGCCGATGAGTACGGGGCTAGCAGCTGCGGGGAGCATGTGCAGCCAACTGGAATTGTGAGCACTGCGTACTATTGTAACCAGCGAGTGGACTACGGACAGAGTAGTAGTGCCTCGTCTTCATCTGCACACTACCTCTTATGCCTGCTCTTCCTCATCTTCACTTCTGTACATATTCATCATCATGGCGTGCGGGCCATTCTGGCGTCTCAGCTTCGGTAATAAACGTCGCATCGGACCCCTGTCTCTCAATATACGCTCCCCGCGGCCGGAACTGAACCTGGGCCCCCCCGCGTTATGGAACCGGCGTCTATCCGATTGAGCTGCCATCGCATTCCGGATGCTCAGCATTTCCTTCGGGTTCGAAGCGTCGGCGAACTTGGACTTGGCCGCGGGGTCTAGAGCGTGCTTACGCAGTTCACTCTGGGAGAGCTGTGAAGCCGGTGGACGAACCGATGCGGACCTACCAGTCATGGAGAACTCTCAGCGGCAAGTTCGGAAATAAGCTGCCACAGCCGGGTCCCCGACGAAAGCAGAGAAGCCGCTAGCTCTGCTGTTTCTCCAGCCTTACACAACCAGGGAACGCTGCGCCATTTTATTTGTTTCCTCAACAAAACAACCTCGTGGCGGGTTTATGAGGCGAGAATAAATTCAATTAGAAAAACAAACTAAACTGAATTATTCAAAATGAACTTGCGGCCATAAAGAGTAATGCTTCCACATTCATACGGCAAGCAGCCCTAAGTTTCTTTGCGGACCTTTTTATTTCCCTTCTGTTAGTGGTTCAATCGTTGACCTCCCATGGGAAGCGTTTTGCAGTGGATAGTACAGTTAAAGGGACTCTGCAACACTTGCGACAGACGCTTTCCTTCGCGTCTGGAAGCACTGCGAAAGCTCTAGCTATCGCCAGCAAGGAGCGGCACAGCGTGATTTGCTCCTCGCAGCAGATGCGCCTTCGGTTTATGCTTTGCTTTTGTGGCTTTATTTTAGCAGTTGAGCTGTTTAAGCTTGAACTTGGTCCGGTGGCGTTAGCAAAAAAATACCAAGAACAAAAACTGCGCCGCGAGGACAGGGTGCACCACCGCAGATAGGGTGTTATAGCAGTGAAGCCGGCTTTCGCGCCTGCCGGAATGGGAGCAAAGCGGGCATATGCGTATGCGCAGCACTTATTACACCAGTTTAAAGGTAGCAGTATTTTTTGTGCTACTGAAACGCTAAAATATTGGTGCAGCTTGCACCTGTGATGCCAGGCTGGAGATACAGCAGAGCTGGGGGACGACCCAGCTTGTTTGCGCCTGGGATATCCGCAGTCAGTGTGCCGGGCCGACCGGAACGGCCTCGTGAAATCTGGATAAACTTGGCATCACCCCACAAAAGCTCAGCCAAGCCAGGCAAGAACATCGCCGAACAAAACAAGAACAAGAAAAAAAAAGCAAAACCTGGCAAAACCAGACGCTAAGTCGCCCCCTCTCCCCCACTCCGCTGTTTCTCCAGCCTTGCACCACTTGCGCAAGCTGGGCCAATTTTTTAAAAGCGGAAATCAAAGATGTTTGAGAACTTTCCGAGGCCCACTGTGCGTAATGTGGCATTTGTCTTCAGGTCTAACTACTTTCTCGAAGCGTAGATCAAACATCTTTCCGCAAAAGGTTTAACAATCACAAGTCACACGTGAGGGGCCTCCCCGACCTTCCGCTGTCCAGGCATCTCCAACTCCCGGGTCACTCGTTTGCAAAAATACAGGGCCGCCTTAATTAGTCCGGCTTCCGCACCACATACGAGCGGGAACAAAGAGAATCATTCTATATACATAAATTTCGGACGTTTGCCGAAGGAACAAATGAGACCACAGGGAGATTGCGTTGCTTTCGAAACTGAGGTAACCACCCTGAGATGTTTTGAGGGAGGTGAAACGAATAATCATGCCATAGTTCTTGTGCGGGACGGTCGGCGTGCCCCTCCGGCGGCGGTTAGGTAATAAATCCTTCTCGCCTGTGGTTCTTTACGAGGCGTAAATCGGTTTCTACGCAGACTTTCTGGACCATTTCACTCAGACGGACCAGTACGCGCCTTTGCGCGCAGGGGACTCACTAACTCCCCCCCCCCCCCCTTTTTTTTTTTTCAAGGCTGTCCGAGAATGTTTCGTTATCCGATAAGCTTCCTTCGGCCACCTGCGGGCCATGTGGCACTTGTCTCTGTCTAACGACGGTCTCAAACCGACAATAACAGATGCCTTTTTTTCGTTCTTTTTTGCCATTGATCACCAGTGGGCAGAGGTTGGCATGCTTCTCTGCCATCCAGAGCCTTTCGTTCAGGCTTTCGAGCTTCGACTCTCCAAATGTTATGTATCTCTCTCTCTCTCTCTTCTCTCTCTCTCTCTCTCTCTCTCTCTCTCTCTCTCTCTCTCTCTCTCTCTCTCTCTCTCTCTCTCTCTCTCTCTCTCTCTCCGCACCCAGACGCAGAACGCCGTTTTTTTTCTGCGTACGCACATTGGTTGAACTTTATGCGTCTGTTTTCGGTCTATCAATGCCGCAACTGTGCCTCCTTCCCATTTACAACTTTCCTCTCTCCCTTCCTCTTTTCTTCTTTCCCACCTTCTGTAGTATAGCTACGACATGTGATTGCTACTCTCCCGCTCTCTTACTCTCCCCGTGAGTTCTCATTGGCGAGGGTGAGGAGAAAGGGAAGCCCTCGGTTCCAAAGTGTGTATAAGCGTTTTTCTGTCTATTCAAAGACAACCCCGAAGAAGAAAGTCCTGCTTCGAAACTGTTGGTATTAATATTCTAAGAAACTGGACAAACGCTAGCGTCTCCCTCACTATGCTATGCTATGCTATGCTTATATATTATATATATATATATATATATATATTATATATTTTTGATTTATTTATGTTATTTATATTATTTTATATATATATTAAAATATATATATATATATATATTGCCACGACTGTAAGGTTGATTCCGTTCTCAGTGGAATCCTGTTAGGGATTTTGATAATGCATCAAAGAAGAAGAAGAAGGTTTCGGGCCGCTTGGCGGCCAAGGGAGGAAGACGAGAAAGAAGTCGAAGCTTACTTGGACTGGCTTGCTGTCGGGCACAAGTTCGCCTTTTAGAATAAACTCTCTCTTTCCACCTGGTACAACCCTCAACGTGTGAGTTCACCGTTACATAAGTGGTGGAGGTGCGGGGTACATGATACCCCAATCGTCAAGGCCTGTTCCCGTCGAAGTGTCGCCTGTTCACGAGCGGACCAGCCTTCGCCTACTCGGACTGCCGGCGGAGTGCGGCCTCCTACCGGATCGGGCAACCAAGATGACAGGACGCAACGCCGGCGCTGTAAACGTGAACTTGACTGACGCCCCTCTCCAGTACGTGGTGCAACAGCCGCGTACACCAAAAGTCTTCTACGGCGAGCCTTACGAGGGCGTGGAGGACTGGTTGGACCACTTCGAACGAGTCGCCACGTTCAACGGCTGGGGCAATGACTGTAAACGCCGGCAGGTGTACTACTCTCTTGACGAAGGTGCGCGAACGTGGTTCGAGAACCATGAATCTACATTTTCGTCGTGGGAGGAGTTTCGTCAGCGCTTACTAGCGACGTTCGCTAGCAGCGACCGAAAGGAAAAGGCTGAAGCTGCCCTTGCAGCGAGAAATCAGCGCCAGAACGAGAGCGTCACCATGTACGCCGAGGATATGACCCGTCTTTTTAGGCGCGCAGATCCTGCAATGACAGAAGACAGGAAGGTCCGGCACCTCATGCGCGGCGTAAAGCAAGACATCTTCGCCGGGCTGATACGGAGTCCCCCGAGAACGGTTGCGGAATTTGTCAGTGAGGCTGCAACAATTGAAAGGGCACTTCACCAAAGGTCCCGGCAGTACAACCGCGAGCAAGCCGTCTTGTCCTGTGTAACCGGAAAAGGCGAGCCCTGGCTCCGCGAGCTCGTAAGGCAAATTGTCCGCGAGGAGCTCCAGAAACTGCAGCAGGAACCTGTGTCACCGGCTTCGGTGTCCATTGCGGAGATCGTGAGGGAGGAGGTAAGGCAAGCTGTACGGGCACCGGAACGAATTGACGTGTCGTGGCAGGGTGAACCACGAGCCTCGTATGCCGCAGCCGCGCAGCAAGCCGCTTACTGCACCCCTCCAACAGTCGCCACCATCGCACCGCAGTCTACCCCGGGGGTAATACGGCGCAGCGCTCCCTACCTGACGCAAACAAGCCGTCGGAAGAGTGACCTGTGGCGCACCTCTGACCACAGGCCCCCCCTGCTTCCACTGCGGGGAGGAAGGGCACGTCTACCGTACCTGCCATTATCGCCGAGCTGGTCTGCGGGGATTCGCGCCCGATGCGCCACCCCGCGAAAACGGACCCAGCGGGAAAACCCCCGAGGAGCAAACCACCGGACTACATCGCCGAACGCCGGAACACGTTTCCGCCGGACTACATCGCCGAACGCCGGAACACGTTTCCGCCGGACTACATCGCCGAACGCCGGAATACGCTTCCGCCACAACGCGTTCAATCCCGGTCGCCGTCCCCTGCCCGACGTAGGTCCTCTAGTCCACGGTTCTCCTCTGGTACTGCCGACCGACTTTCCGGAAGCCCTGAACGCCGGGGAAACTGAAACCGGCGACCTCCGGAGGTGAGGCCGCTGACGTCAATGACCGCCAAGATCCTCCATTGCAAGAACGACGACGAGACGACGAACAGCCGAAACCTAAATGTAATCCAAAACCCATTACCTGCGATGTACTCGTGGATATCGACGGCCATGCGACGACAGCTTTGGCTGATACCGGTGCGGACTATTCGGTCATAAGGAAACTCTGGTGTCTGCGCTAAAGAAAGTGGTCACCCCCTGGACTGGCCTGCAAGTTCGTACAGCTGGGAACCACCTAATAAGCCCTGTCGGTAGGTGCACTGCGCGGATAAAAATACGCGGCTTCACATACGTTACCAGCTTCATTGTGCTCCCGGAGTGCTCGCGAGATTTAATTCTCGGCATGGATTTTCTGCGAACAAACGGGGCTGTTATTGATCTGCCGAACTCCAGAATTACCTTTTCGACAAAAAGAGCCATAGCGAGCCACATTGAAGACAAGCGCGATGGGGCGTTACGCGTTGTTGACGACGATGTCACTCTACCCGCCCGTGCTAGCTTGTTTGTTAATGTTAAAAGCGACGCATTCGAGGACTGTGAAGGCATCGCTGAAGCCAACATTCGCTTGCTTCTGGAGAAAGGCATATGTGTTGCAAGGGGATTCGTCAGCCTGCAGAATGGATGCACGCCAGTCCTGGTCACTAATTTTTCCAATGAGCGTCGAGATCTTACGAAAGGTACCACTATAGCGTTCATCGAGGAAGTCGCCGATGTCACGCCCGTAGGCGCGTCGAACACAGCATCAATTGGTACACTCACAGCTGACCTGGGCATACCTGTGAAAATTAACCAAGACCTTTCGACAGCTCAAGTGGAAGCCTTAGAACATCTGGTACAGGACTTCTCCGACTGCTTCGCCACGTCCTCCAAGGTGCGCCAGACTCCCATCACGAAGCATCGCATCGTCACCGATGAAACCGTAAGACCTATGCACCAGCAGCCCTACAGGGTGTCGCCCAAAGAGAGGGAGGCCATCAAGACCCAGGTCGAAGAGATGCTCCACGACGATGTTATTCAACCGTCTAAGAGTGCATGGGCCTCACCTGTAGTGCTTGTGAGGAAAAAGGACAACACGCTTCGCTTCCGCGTCGACTACCGCAAATTGAACAGTGTAACTAAACGCGATGTTTACCCACTTCCGCGAATTGACGATACGTTGGACCGTTTACGCGACGCTAAATTCTTCTCGTCCCTAGATCTAAAATCTGGCTATTGGCAGATCGAGGTTGATGAGAGAGACCGTGAGTCCTCCCATTCGGCCTGTGTTCTGCCCCGGCAACGTTCCAACGAATGATGGATACCGTGCTCGCAGGACTGAAGTGGCAAACATGTCTTGTTTACCTAGACGACGTGGTAGTGTTTTCTAGCTCGTTTGAAGAACATTTGACACAGTTAAAAAGCGTTCTGGAAGCGATCCGCTCTGCACAATTAACTATCAAGCCTGAAAAATGCCACCTTGGATTCCAGGAGCTAAAATTCCCTTTGGGCACGTTGTGAGTGCTCAAGGAGTGCACCCGGATCCTGAAAAAACAACTGCTGTGAGCTCCTTCCCTATACCAACTGACAAGAAGGCTGTCCGGCGCTTCTTGGGCCTTTGCGCTTATTATAGGCGCTTTGTGGAAGGGTTCGCTGGGATTGCGGAACCACTCACTCGCCTTACGAAAAGCGACGTACCCTTTGTCTGGACTGAGGAACAGCAAGCAGCGTTCGATGAACTGCGTAGACGCCTGCAAACCGCCCCAGTCTTGTCGCACTTCAACGAGACTAGCGACACGGAAATCCGGACAGACGCCAGTAACGTTGGAATTGGTGCTATCCTGGTACAGTGGCAGCAGGGTACAGAGAAGGTTATAGCCTACGCAAGCCGCACGCTATCCAAAGCTGAAAGCAACTATTCAGCAACAGAAAAAGAATGCCTGGCGGTGATATGGGCTATAACTAAATTCCGACCGTACCTTTACGGCAGGCCCTTCAAAGCCGTTAGCGACCACCATGCCTTGTGCTGGCTTGCTAACCTGAAGGACCCGTCCGGTAGACTCGCTCGATGGAGCTTGCGGCTACAGGAATACGACGTGACGGTTGTATACAAGTCGGGAAACAAGCATACGGATGCCGATTGTTTGTCCCGAGCACCGATTCCAACCGACGCACATGAAATGGAAGAGGATTTCCCGTTCGTAGGGGTCGTCCATGCAGCCGACATGGCCCATTACCAGCAGCAGGACGCGGATCTGAAGCTGCTCATCGAACACCTTCGCGGTGAAAACACCGCAGTACCACGATTATTTCTGCGATCTTTGCCTTCATATCTCCTGCGGGACAACGTGCTGTACAAAAGAAGCTACGACACCAATGAGAAATTTCTTCTGGTTGTGCCATCTGCTCTTCGAGGAGAAATTTTGCAAGCCTACCATGACGAGCCTTCCGCCGGACATTTGGGGGTTAGTCGCACATTCGCACGGATCCATGCAAAGGGACTACTGGCCAAACCTGCTTCGGTCGGTACGCCAGTATGTGAGGACTTGCCGTGATTGCCAGCGCCGGAAGAAACCTCCCGTTAGGCCGGCAGGACTCCTTCACCCACTTGATCCTCCCGATGCACCGTTCCGGCAGGTTGGGATGGATTTACTTGGGCCTTTCCCATTATCGGCGTCGGGGAACAAGTGGATTATTGTTGCCACTGATTACCTGACGCGTTATGCCGAGACCAAGGCCCTTCCCAACGGCACCGCCTCGGAAGTCGCGAAAGTCTTTCTTGAAGGCATTGTTCTGCGTCATGGAGCACCCACGATTGTTATCACCGACAGGGGCACTGCCTTTACAGCAACCTTCCTGCGAATATCTTAAGGTTAACACACAGCACTCATCGAAAATGCACCAGCTACCACCCCCAAACAAATGGCCTCACAGAACGACTTAACAGAACATTAGCGGACATGCTCTCCATGTACGTCGATCTGGAGCACAAGAACTGGGACGAAATTCTACCGTATGCCACATTCGCCTACAATACCGCCGTCAAGAAACCACTCGCAGTACACCATTTGAACTTGTTTACGGGCGCTCTGTGATGACAACCTTAGATGCAATGTTGCCGGTTGCACATGACGACACAATCAGCCCGGATGTGGAAGCATTTACGCAACGGGCCGAAGAAGCACGCCAGCTCGCACGTCTACGCATTCGAAGGCAACAAGTAGTCGACTCTGAAAGATACAATAAGGGCCGCCGTCACGTCGAGTATCGACCCCGGGGACCTCGTGTGGGTCTGGACACCGATCCGCCGCCGAGGACTTTCAGAGAAGCTGCTTCGCAGATACTTCGGACCGTATCGTGTTATTCGCCGTCTGTCAGACGTTAATTACGAGGTTTTACCCGAAGGCACCACAGCACGTTCTTCCCGCCGAAGAACTGCCCCGGAAGTTGTGCATGTGGCGCGCATTAAGCCGTACTACACCCGCACGTGTGACCCCCAAGAATAACGCAGCACTACATGCCCGACTAGTACGCCGCCGACATCACTGACTGCTTCTCCTTTGTTTTGGTCTTGTCAACTCGCAATGGCATCGGGTCGATGCCAGCTTGGAGGGGGGGCAATGCCACGACTGTAAGGTTGATTCCGTTCTCAGTGGAATCCTGTTAGGGATTTTGATAATGCATCAAAGAAGAAGAAGAAGGTTTCGGGCCGCTTGGTGGCCAAGGGAGGAAGACGAGAAAGAAGTCGAAGCTTACTTGGACTGGCTTGCTGTCGGGCACAAGTTCGCCTTTTAGAATAAACTCTCTCTTTCCACCTGGTACAACCCTCAACGTGTGAGTTCACCGTTACAATATATTTTTATATATATATATATATATATATATATATATATATATAAATATATATTCGCGTCAACCCCCGGGGCGTGACGCGAACGTCTACAGCCTGTCATAAGCGGGTAACTGGCGGGAAACCCTCTTATGGTACCTTGGCATCAAGGCTGCCAGAACCGAGGCCCTCGCTAAGCTTTCGCACGACAATAGGGTTTGGAAATGAGGGGCTCGTTAGGAAATACAGAAAGAAATGCCGGCAGTCTACCACGCCAAAGAAGGCATAGGGGAATGGTTAGACTATTTTTTACCGTTAGTGGCGTTACATTATTATGTTTTTTTTATTAATTACGTGATAATTACCCGCTTATGACAGACTGTAGACGTTCGCGTCACGCCCCGGAGGTTGAAAAAGAAGGTCTCCTTCTCCCCGTGTAGTCTGAGTGGCGCTGGCTACCACCCTCAAGCGTCAGATACAGTTGTAGTAAATATAAATACCCCAGAAAGTGAAGGAGAACACAGTCGCCCAGATAGCCGAATTGGTAAGACATTCGAGATCTAATCGAAAGGCGTGGGCTCGGTCCCCACTCTGGGCGCGTGTTTTTCTTTCTTTCTCACGCAATTAATGAAAAAAAAACATAATAATGTAACGTCACTAACGGTAAAAAATAGTCTAACCATTCCCCCCCTTCCTGCTTTAGCGTTGTAGAATGCCGGCATTTCTTTCTGTATTTCCTAACGAGCCCCTCATTTCCGAACACTAAATATATATATATATTATATATATAAAAATTTTATATAAATATATATATATATATATTTATATATATATAATTTATTTTAAGATGGGTTTATTGCGGAAGGAAATGCGGCAGGATGCGCACAGAAGGCAGTCCAAAGCAAGCGGGGCACACGGCTGGCTCTCACGCGCTCTCCTCGCGGTCCACGCTGAAGATGATGCCTGTCCAGTTCACCGGTGCTTCATCTTCCTTGCCGTTATTGCAGGACGGCCAATCTCCTTGCAAGGGTAGAAGATAGCATAGAGCTTTTGACCACTGTCACCTCTTCACACTACAATATATATATATAATATATATATATAAAATATATATATATATATATATATATATATTAGGATGAAAATAAGGCGTATTTGCGGTATTCACACAGTCTGCGATGGTTGCATGCAGAAGCGCATCAACGAACAGTTCGCAAGCTCGCCGATCAACCTCTTCCTCTTCTTTCTCCAACCGAGCACCGTCCAGTGTATTTCGTCGTTTGCCTGTATTTGGAGCGTCGCGTAACATAACCCCTCGGCGGCGAAAGCACCGTCCCGGTGTTGGCTAGGAGTCGCCATCGGCAGGCAGGCGTCCGATAGGTCTTGAGGCGAGATACGTGAACAACGTCCGATGAAGGAGACGCTTGGGATGTGGAGGGCAGTAAAGGAGAAACTTCGTACGTGACATCTGTCACCTGTCGCAGCACCTGATAAGGTCCGGTGTAACGGGGCATCAACTTTGCGGAAAGGCCAACACGGCGAAGAGGCGTCCACAGGAGCACCAGAGAGCCAGGCGGAAAAGACACAGTGCGGGGCTTATCGTCATAACGGGACTTTTGTGCCACCTGGGAATCACACAACCGCGCGCGAGCGACGTTACGTGCTAGCGCAGCCCGCGTGATTGCGTCGTGGGCATAGGCTGTTGGTGCAGAAGCACGAGCAGGCAGTAAAATATCCATTGGCAAACCTGGTTCTCGACCGTACAACAGATAAAACGGGGAATAGCCGGTGGTATTCTGGCGTGAAGAGTTATAAGCGAATGTGACATATGGAAGCACGGCATCCCAGTCTTTGTGGTCAGATGAGACATACGTGGCCAGCATTTCGGTGAGTGTGCGATTCAAGCGCTCGGTCAGACCATTTGTCTGTAGATGGTATGCTGTGGTCAACTTGTGTCGGGTGGAGCACGAGCGAAGCAAGTCGGCGACGACTTTGGAAAGAAAGGAACGACCACGGTCTGTGAGGAGTTCCCGCGGAGCACCGTGCTGCAAAATTACGTTTTCTAGGAGGAAGTCGGCAACATCAGTGGCACAGCTTGTTGACAGGGCACGGGTGATGGCATATCGGGTCGCGTAGTCGGTAGCAACCACAATGCACCTATTGCCGGACAGCGATGAAGGGAAAGGGCAAAGGAGGTCCAAGCCGATGCGGAAGAATGGTTTGGTCGGAATATCCACGGGCTGAAGGGGACCTGCAGGGAGCACTGACAATTCCTTGCGGCGCTGGCACAAACCGCAAGCGTTGACGTATTGTTTAACCGTCTTATAACGGCCAGGCCAGAAGAATCGGTGGCGGGCGCGGGCATAAGTTCGCACAACACCGCCAAGCACAATTCGGCCAGCCAAGGGGACGTCGTGAAGCTGTTATAGGGCATCTAGGCGTAAGTGTTCAGGTACCACAAGGAGGACGTCAGGCCCATCCGAGCGGTAGTTACGACGGTAGAGGACTCCCTCACGGAGGAGGAAGGCTCGTAGCGATGGGTCAGAAGGGTCACATTCGAGGCGTTCGATTATTGCGCGCCATGAAGAGTCACGGCGTTGCTCTTCGCCCATCTGGAGGAAATCGGATATTGCCAAGAGGTGGGCATCGTCAGCGATGTCAGCGGTGTCTGGCGTACCGACGGGGTAACGGGATAGACAGTCGGCGTCTTTGCGCAAATATCCAGACTTGTGAACGACGTTGAAGTTGTACTCTTCTAGTCGTAGTGCCCAACGACCAAGGCACCCGGTGGGGTCTTTTAAAGACGATAGCCAGCAGAGCGCATGGTGGTCTGTCACTACGGTGAAATCGCGACCATATAAGTACGGTCGAAATTTTCCGACCGCCCACACCAGCGCAAGGCACTCGCGTTCGTGATGTAATTCCGTGATGGAATAGTTGCGTTCTGCCGGTGACAAGAGGCGGCTCGCGAACGCAATCACCCGCTCGTGACCACACTGGACTTGGCCGAGCACAGCACCTATGCCATGGCCACTGGCGTCAGTGCGCACCTGCGTGGGAGCAGAAGGGTCGAAGTGGCCCAAGATTGGTGAGCTGGTCAGAGTGTCGACGGGGCGACAAAAGGCTGCGGCTTGTGCAGGGCCCCAAGCAAATGGAGTATCGTTCTTGAGAAGTTCGGTAAGGCGTTTGGCGATTTCGGCGAAATTTCGGACGAAGCGGCGGAAATAGGAACACAAACCGACAAAACTGCGTACATCTGTTGCTGAGCGAGGAACGGGAAATTTGCGCACAGCTTCAATCTTGTCGGGGTCAGGTTGCACGCCTTTAGCATCGACCAGGTGGCCGAGGATGGTGATTTGCCGTCGTCCAAACTTGCATTTGGAAGAGTTAAGTTGAAGTCCGGCTCGGCGAAAAACGGCCAGAACGTCTGACAGTCGCTGGAGGTGGGTCGCAAACGTTGGAGAAAAGACGATAACGTCATCAAGATAGCAAAGGCAAGTCGACCATTTAAAGGCGTGGAGGAGAGAGTCCATCGTTCGCTCGAACGTATCTGGGGCATTACAAAGTCCGAATGGCATTACTTTGAATTGGTGGAGTCCGTCCGGTGTAATAAAAGTCGTCTTTTCACGGTCCTCGTCATCGACAGTGACCTTCCAGTAGCCGGAGCGGAGATCAATGGAAGAAAAGTACGCGGCACCATGAAGGCAATCGAGCGCATCGTCGATTCTTGGAAGGGGATAGACGTCCTTTTTTGTGATTTTGTTCAGGTGCCGGTAATTCACGCAGAATCGCCAGGTTCCATCTTTCTTTTTAACCAGGACAACCGGTGACGCCCAAGGACTTGAGGATGGCTCAATGATGTCTCTATTAAGCATTTTGTCCACCTCTTTTTGGATAACAAGCCGGTCGCGTGGGACACACGATACGGCCGTTTGTGCACAGGGCTGGCGTACCCGGTGTTAATACGATGACGGACGATGTATGTCTGGCCCAAAGGACGATCACCGAAATCGAAGATGTCGCATGTATGACTCCAAAACGCAACGCAGGTCTTGAGCTTGCGTTGGCGTTAGATCAGCTGCAATCATCTTCGAAAGTTCGGCATCCTCCCGCGGAGGAGTCGGGCGGGCTGTTTTCAGCATCGATTGAAGGTTCGCCAAAGGTTGCTGCGGAAACGTCGTAATCACAAACCGGCGCCAACGTGGCGAGTGTCATACCGTGCGGAAGAACCTGCGGACAGAAGCTTAAATTCAGAAAGGGCAACGTGACTTCGTTGTTGGTAACACTAACTACGGTATGAGGTAGGCTCACGCTGTGCGCAAGCAGCACATCAATGATTGGTGACACTACGTAATCACCGTTGAGAACTTGGGATCTGCACGACAGGGGAACATAAGTTATTGCTCTCGGTGCCAAGCGAATGTGCTTTTTGGAGGAAAGCCTCTCGTCGGGAGCGTCGTCGGGAGCTGGTAAAATCGGCATCTCGAGGCGAAGGACATTGGTAGAACAGTCAATGAGGGCGGCGTGCTCAGATAAAAAGTCAAGGCCAAGGATGAGGTAATGCGAGCAACGTCCAAGCACCGTGAACAAAACAGTCGTTCGATGACCAGCTACAGTCACACGAGCAGAGCACATTCCGATAACAACAGGTGTCCCTCCATCAGCGACTCTAACAAGATGTGATGTTGGTGGCGTCATAACTTTGCGTAAACGGCGGCGAAGATTAGCACTCATAACAGATAAATGCGCTCCTGTATCGATGAGGGCACTGACAGGAACACCGTCGACTTCAACGTCCAGTAAATTGTTCCGGGTAGCCGAGGTCAAGAGAGGATTTTCGGGCGTGGTCGGGAATGCAGCGTCACCTCCGGGAGCTGCATTACCTAGTTTTCCGAAGAAGGTCGAGCGTAGTCGGACGTCGGGGATGGACGGCGTGGCTGTGGTGAGCGGGACTGGCGGCATTGGGGCGACGGCGAACGGTTGAATCTGGTGGGGGGACTGTTAAAAGTTGGTCATGTTCAGCTCAGGACGGGACGAGAAGCAGTTCTGCCGGTCATCGGAGTAGCCAAAGGGTGGTCGAGGACTATAGTCGGAGTAACTGTTGCGGAAGAACGAGACCCGGCGGCTGCGACACTACCGGGCATTGTGGTCGACTCTGGAGCAATGGAAACAAATTGGTTTATCGTCCGGGGTACGCCACTCAGCGGGGTACGGACGTGGGTAGCGTGAGGAGGGATGTTCGTTGTGGGGACCGGGCGACCTGAACCCTTGTCCTACGGAAAGCTACGGCACACAGAGTGAAGGCCATGTTGGCTATTTGGTCCGGACACGGCCTGGATAAGGGCAACGGTGTTGAGGCCGTTCCGATCGGGCAGATATGTCACCGCTGTAGTAGGGGTTCTCGGGTCCAGTTCTCGGCGCACAATTTTGGTGATATCCGACGGCGATGGAACGGGATCTTTCAGGCGGGGAAGGCGGGCTTGTAGGTTGCCATCTTCACACGAAGAGGTCGATGCTGTGTGTGGAAGTTGTGTGAAGTTGTGGGTTATACGGCGTCCTTTGGCCTCCTCGAAGCGCCGACATTCCTTAATGATGGACTCTACAGTGGCACAGTCTTTGCATATAAGAAGGTGGAATGCGCCGTCCGCAATGCCCTTCGTATGTGGCCCACTTTGTCGGCCTCCGGCATTGTGCTGTCAGCCTTCGAGCACAGGGCCAAAACGTCCTGAATGTATGCGACGTACTATTCAGTCGACGTCTGGGCGCGCGATGCCAGCTCCTTGCGGGCAGCAACCTGGCGACCAAGAGGCTTTCCGAACACTTCTCGCAGCTTCGTTTTGAAGACTTCCCAGCTGGTCAGCTCAGTCTCGTTCGTCTCAAACCACTTGCGTGCAGGACTCTCCTCTTTCAGATAAACGACGACATTCGCAAGCATGATGGTGGGACCCCACCTGTTGTGAGCGCTAACACGTTCGAAGAGGCTTGAGCCAGTCGTCCACATCACTGTCGCCCCGTCCCGGTGAATATGCCAGACTCTCGGAGGATGAGACACGATGACGAGGGGGTCGTCGACAGCGGTTCGCTCCATCACCAGGCATTGTTACGCGAAGAACGGAGCGTCCACTCCGAAGCTCCGTGGTGGGTGGAGTACGCCCGGGCGAGCGGTACGGGATGAGGTGGTGATACCAACTCCGCAACCTCCACCACTATGTTAGGATGAAAATAAGGCGTATTTTCGGTATTCACACAGTCTGCGATGGTTGCATGCAGAAGCGCATCAATGAACAGTTCGCAAGCTCGCCGATCAACCTCTTCCTCTTCTTTCTCCAACCGAGCACCGTCCAGTGTATTTCGTCGTCTTCGTCGTTTGCCTGTATTTGGAGCGTCGCGTAACAATATATATATATATAAATACATAATGCCGCGAACCATGTATGGGTTTGTTTATTTACTGTTTGTTTTTACTGCCCGGCCACGCCCAGCTGTGTTATCTGCGTTCCAAACGAAGCGGGTCTTTCATTCTTTACTTTTATGCCGCACGGGCTATCATATTCAGATAAGCAGACTGTTTAGTCCTAACGTCGCTAGCCCAGAATAATCTTCTGTGATCTAAAATGTTCTGGATGTGAATCGACGGTTCCAGAAACACTTGCGCCGAAAGATAAAAGCCTGCAGAGCAGACGCCATGGCATTCGATCTCCGACGCTCGCTTGAGTACGTCACTTTGCTGACTGCTGCTTCGCCGCCCATGTAATATTTCAGTTGTTAGGGGAGCACAAGTTCGCTCCAATAAACGTGTTTTCCTTCGAGACAACTGCGTCGTCTCTGGCTTCGTACGCACCCTTTATGACGACCTCTGCAAGCCACGCCAGGACTATAGATAGCCAGGACTATAGTCCCTGCAACCTAACCAAGAAGCCGAGCAGTCCTTTGGACACAGGCTTCAAAATAAAGTTTATCTCTCTCTCTCTCTCTGCAAGCCGCCAGCCCAGTCCAACTAGAGCCAGCCTCCGACTGCAAGGATTGTCTCCCGAGTTCGGCCTCCTGCCAGAAAGACCCAAGACAACGACTGCTGCAACCACAACCATGGTGCAAGAACCAACGTCGCCAATACTGCTGCAGCAGCCCCGGGAACCGCCAGCATTCCGAGGAGCCCCCGCTTAAGACGCGGAGGAATGGTTGGAGAAGCTGGAGCGCGTGCGGATCTTCAACAGGTGGGACGATGAAGAAACCTTCCGGCATGTTTTCTTTTACTTGGAGGATGCAGCTCGAACTTGGTTTGAGAACCACGAGAGCGCCTTGACCGACTGGACGCAATTCAAAAGCGAGTTCCTTAAGACCTTCACGACCGTGGTGAGAAAAGAACGAGCTGCGCTTTTACTGCAAACTCGAACGCAACACCCGAACGAAGGAGTCGTAATCTTCGTTGAGGAAATGAAGCGACTATTTCGTCGCGCGGACCCGGATATGACGGAAGAAAAGAAACTGAGGTTTCTGATGCGAGGAGTAAAGCAAGAACTTTTTGCTTGCCTTGTCCGCAACCCCCCCAAATCGGTGGCCGAATTCGCGTCCGAGGCGGCCGCCATGGAGAAGATGTTGGAAATTCGCACAAGGCAGTACGACCGTCCCAACAATGCGCTAGTTACGGACACGATCGATGCCGGGGCTCTTAGCTCTGACACACTACGTGAGACAATGCGCGCTGTCGTCAGGGAAGAACTGCGGAAACTCTTCCCAACAACGCCGCAACCCCAAGTCACCTCTATGAGCGACGTGATCCCGGAAGAAATTCAACTCGCTTCGGGGACTTCTACGCCTTCCGAAGTACCACGTGAGCCTCAAGCTATGACCTACTCCGCGGCTGTTCGACGACCCCGCCCTGCTCCAACCCCTCATCCAGAAGTCCCGCCGTACGCCTCCACTGTCGCCCGCCCGATCCCCTGCAGGCCAAAACCAGGCCCGAGGAAGACGGTCGTATGGCGAACGCCGATAATCGTCCGCTGTGCTACCACTGCGGAGAGGCCGATCACATCTATCGTCGCTGCCTCAGGAGACTCGGACTGCGTGGTTTTCGCGACGCCCCCAGCCCCCGACCCGTCAGCGCCCTACTGAGATCGACGAATAATGTCCGACACCAACCGAGGACCAGCCCGCTTCAACCGATCGCCGTCGCCCTACCCATACCAGTCGCCCAACCGCCGTAGCAATGCTGATTTCGCACGTGGAAGGTCCCCCAGCCCACGCGGGGGAAACTAAAAGCAGCAACTTCAGGAGGTAAAGTTGCACAACCACGGAAAAATGAAAACCCTCCAATGACGCAGCGACTCGCTGAAGACCCTAATTCACGACATGCCCTCATCCCGACGATCCGATCTAACCCTGACGCGACTCCCGAACACGACGACAGCAAAACGGCGCGACGCGTACCCGACATGACCGAACCTGCTGATGAGAATACAACAAAGACCACGACGCATAGTGCCCGACCGTCAACACGCAGAAGCCGAGATACGACGCCACGACGCACCCGGAACTCGAAGAAGGCAGCGTCCGACGTTCAGCTGTCCATCGACGGCTTTGAAGTAGTCGCCCTCATAGACACGGGAGCCGACTACTCAGACATGAGCGGACCTTTTGCGTCTAAGCTGAAGAAAGTTATGACCACATGGGACGGTCCGCACATTCGCACAGCAGGAGGCCACCTCGTGACGCCAAGTGGAACGTGCACATCGCGCGTCACCATAGACGGCACAACGTACCCTGCGGCGTTCGTCATTTTGCCTAACTGCTCCCGCGACGTAATTCTTGGAATGGACTTTTTGACGGACAACGGCGCAATAATTGATCTACAGACCAAGTCCATAACTTTTTCCTCCGATCACTCTATGACGCCGGAACCGAACCCCGAACACCGTGCTGCTTTAAGGATCGCTGATGATCACGTCACACTGCCACCGCACGCAAGCTTGATGATCACCGTCTACTGTGAAGATGCTGTTCCTGACGTCGACGCTATCGTAGAGAGTGACCAAAGGTTGCTCCTCGACCGCGGTGTCTCCGTTGCAAGAGGCATTGCGCGCTTTACGCAACGCCAATCCCAAGTTTTGGTCACTAATTTCAGCGAAGAATACCAGCATTTAAACAGGGGCGCTGCAATTGCGTTCCTCAAAGAAACGCAAGAAGCAAGTGACGTGATCGCGGTTGCCGACTTTGAACGCGCACCCTAAGATACCTTCAAGCTTCCGAATCCCTTCGACGTGAATCCGGCGTTACCGCAAGAAGAACGGAAGAAATTATTGGATTTGCTGCATCGCTACAGAGAGTGTTTTTCGTCGAACTCAAAACTACGCCAGACACCTCTAACGAAGCACCGAATAATAACCGAAGATGGAGCCCGAGCTACCCGACAGTCACCGTACCACGTCTCTTCACACGAGCGGGAAGCCATCCGTACTCAGGTCGACGACATGCTCAGCGACGACATTATACAGCCTGTAATGATCAGGAGTCCAACTAGTATCTCGCACCAGACCTACGACTCGCTCCGTTGCACGTTGCCAGCACTTGTATTTCCAACACAAAGACAAGACCACGAAATGAAAGACTGGCGAATAGTTCCCAGGACCCAACACACACAGACGGGCAGTTACGCAAAACACAAGTCTCTGGAGAATGTCCTCGCGGCGTCTCACCAAACCCCAGTCCCGGCTCGGATGTCAGCGTCGGTGACTGGCCGACACTGCTGAGAAGTTGTGTTCCTCGGGCCTACGCCGCGAGGCAAGCGGGCACCAGGGCTGTTTGAGCGCTCCTCCGGAACAAGGACGAGAGGTACGCCGTGTCTTCTCGCCGGCCTGGAGCTTCGGTTAGCCCGTCCCCTCTTTTTTCCTCGTCTTCCTCCTCTTCCCACAGCCTGATCCAGCCATCTGACCGTCCTAGGGGTTGGCCACACACGCTTTCCGTTCACCTTACCACAATTACCCCCCTTTTAAGAAAGTTGTTATAACAACTATTCTCAGTTCCACCAAAAAACCTCTTAAAGGGTTCGTTGATTATGGGTCCAGCCAGTTTCCATGACACCTGCACCACCTCCATGCGGTGATTCTTCCGGTGAGTATGTTCGCTGACAGGTGGTACAAGATGCGACGAACCGCCGCACGTCAACGTTGACGCCAGGCCAGTAAAACTCTCTTAGCACTCGGTTAAGCGTTTGCCGTACCCCGAGATGACCGGCCGGGGTACCTTCGTGTGAGCTTCGAATGACCGATTCTCGGAGCGGCTTAGGCACAAGAATCTGGCTGTACGTTTCACCCATCACTCGGTGGTACTGCCGGTACAGAATATTGTCTTCCTGTAGGAAGTTGCTGTAGTGGCCCTTGCGGTAATAAACTCGCTTGCCGACTTTCCGCTGGCACCATTTCAATGAAGGATCGCTGCTCTGTTGTTGAGCTATCTCGTCCTTCGAAAGAGAGCTCATAACTCCTAGCTTCTTGGAAAAACGGCTGTTGTTCTGCGCCTTGACAATGGCAGACATCAGCACTGGAACGGCTGGTGGCCTTTCCTCTTTCAAAGGCCCAATCTGTTTTTCGTCCCGGCTGCTTGTGCTCTCGCAGCACGGATCTGGGTTCAGTGCTGCTCGCACACGAGGCACATTACCAAGGACAGATCGTACGTGGGGTTTGCCATGCAAATGGGCGTCGACTTCCCCTGTGAAGTAGGGGCGTGATCAACGTGAACTTCGCCTCTGTAACTGCATCGCCGAGCCCGTCCAGAAAGAAGACTTCCTTTGGTTTGTTCTCGGAAAACCTTTGTCAGGGAATGAGGCTGCGCCGAACAAGTAACGGTGTTGCTGCCCGTGTCCCTTAGACGCGAGCAGGTTCCCGAGTACACACGCCCTTCAACAACGGTAGGCCGTGCCGCTAGAAATCGAGGTGCCTTGTAGTCCCATCGGCTATGGAGCCTGAGGTTTCGTCTGCGTTCCTAGAGGAAGCAGTGGAGACCCGGTTTGGATGACCGAGAAAAACCGTGTGAAGGCGCACGAGACAAAAATGTTCCGGGTGGGATTGGTTTGTTTTTGCACTCTTCAAGCGCTGTGCCCGTGACTTGCCGCAATTCTTGCATTTTGGTGGGTTCCTAAGAGGGGCGTGACAGTCAGGGGCGAGGTGGCCGATGCGGTTGCATAAGTAGCAATTATAGCGACTTGTTTGGGCATCACTTCCTACTCTGGGTTGTTTCTTCACTGTTATTCCCAGGTTAGTGATTTTGAGGCCTACCAGGAAGCGGTCGGCATGGTCCGCGAGAGAACTCAGCGTCTTGCAGGTCTCGCTCCTTCAGGAATACAATGAGCTTGGCGTGGGCAACATCGAAGAAACTGCTCGGAGACGATAAAGTCCCTGAGTCCTTCGAATGTTTTCGGCACACCTGACATCTCGATCCAATGGTCAAAATATTCCTGAGAGGCCGGGCAGCCAGCTGTCGTCCAGTATCGCCGTCCATGCTTGCGCTCCCTGAACTTCTCCTGGTAGCCCTGGGCAGTGAAGCGGAAGCGCTGCAATAGAGCCTTTTTGACTGCGGGGTAATCCAGCGATTCCTTCTGCTGTAGACGGCCTATGACGGTCAAAAGCTTCCCAAAGAGGCACAATGCTGATGCCGTGGCCCATTTCGCTGGTGGCCATTCTTGTGAAGTAGCACCCGCTAAAGGCCGCTGTAATATGCATATAGGTCAATTCGCGGGCGCTCGTCAAAGATGGGGAGAAGCTCTGAGGATTGACCAACGGCCCCAGGGTGTCGTGCCGACCGGTCTAACGCGTTCTCGTAGTTTCGCCTGCAGTTGCCGGCGTTTCGCCGAACGTCTAGCTCCAGCAACAGAAGCTCTTGCGCCTTGTCGTCGCTGCCCTCAGTCCGTTTCGGCCGCGGCATTCTGCCGTTCGTCCTCCTCGCATTTGCTTCCCGCTGAGCGAACTCGTTTTCAGTGCGCTGGTTGGCGCGTTCTTTCTCAACCCCCTACGCGAGCTCATGCCCAGATATGCCCGTACCGGACGCCTCGCTGCTGTAACTCTTTCCGAGGTCCATGGTGGTCTTGTTTCTGTACGGTAACGGAAGGCGTATCGTTCAGTATTCTAGCTGGAATCCTGGCAAGGCCCGCCACTTTTGTAATGATCAGGAGTCCAACTAGTATCTCGCACCAGACCTACGACTCGCTCCGTTGCACGTTGCAGCACTGTATTTCCAACACAAAGACAAAACCACGAAATGAAAGACTGGCGAATAGTTCCCAGGACCCAACACACAGAGACGGGCAGTTACGCAAAACACAAGTCTCTGGAGAATGTCCTCGCGGCCGTCTCGCCAAACCCCAGTCCCGGCTCGGATGTGAGCGTCGGTGACTGGCCGACACTGCTGAGAAGTTGTGTTCCTCGGGCCTACGCCGCGAGGCAAGCGGGCACCAGGGCTGTTTGAGCGCTCCTCCGGAACAAGGACGAGAGGTACGCCGTGTCGTCTCGCCGGCCTGGAGCTTCGGTTAGCCCGTCCCCTCTTTCTTCCTCGTCTTCCTCCTCTTCCCACAGCCTGATCCAGCCATCTGACCGTCCTAGGGGTTGGCCACACGCGCTTTCCGTTCACCTTACCACACAGCCATCGAAAAGCCCCTGGGCTGCGCCGACCGTACTCCTGAAGAAAAAAGACGGCACATTAAGGTTTTGCGTTGACTACCGGCGACTGGACAAAATCACTAAAAAGGACGTCTACCCCATACCCCGAATCGACGACGCCCTCCACCACCTCTGCCACGCGAAGTACTTCTCATCGATGGATCTGAAGACCGGCTACTGGCAAATTGAAGTGGACGAGAGAGACCGAGAGAAGACTGCATTTATAACCCCGGACGGCCTATACGAGCTCAAGGTGATGCCGTTCGGGTTGTGCACGGCACCAGCAACGTTTCAACGAGTCATGGACACGGTGCTAGCTGGCCTGAAGTGGCACACCTGCTCGTATACCTCGACGATGTTGTGGTATTCTCCCAGACTTTCGACGAACACCTTGCAAGGTTGCAGTCTGTACTCGAGGCCATCCGTACGTCGGGGTTAACGCTGAAGTCTGAAAAGTGCCGCTTCGCGTACGAGGAACTCAAGTTTTTGGACCATGTCGTCAACGGCGCGGGAGTCCGGCCTGATCGGGCGAAAACTTCCTCCATAGCGAACTTCCCAAGACAGAAAGATAAGAAGGGCGTGTGGAGATTTCTCGGACTATGCGCATTCTACAGGCGCTTCGTCGCAAACTTCGCCCGCATTGCAGAGCCACTCACCCGCTTGACCAAAGATAGCACCCCTTTCAGCTGGGAAAATGCCAAAGAAACAGCCTTCTGCGAGCTGCAACAATGCCTGCAAAGCCCACCTGTGCTCGCGCATTTCGACGAAAATGCCGAAACCGAAATGCACACGGACGCCAGTGATATAGGCTTGGGTGCCGTCCTCGTACAAAAGCAAAGCGGGTGCGAGAAAGTAATCGCCTATGCCAGCCGTGGTCTGTCCAAGGAAGAAAGAAACTACTCAGCCTCTGAGAAAGAGTGCCTGGCGATTATATGGGCCATTTCAAAATTTCGTTCCATACGTGTATGCAAGACCATTCAAGGTTGTTACCGACCACCATCCGCTGTGTTGGCTCGCCAATTTGAAGGACCCCTCTGGCCGTCTTGGTAGGTGGAGCTTGCGCCAGCAAGAATTCGACGTTCAGTAGTCTATAAATCCGGGAGGAAACACTCCGACGCCGACTGCCTGTCCCGTGCCCCCGTCGACCCACCACCTCAAGACTCCGATGAAGACAGCGCGTTCTTCGGAGTCGTGACTGAGAGCGACCTGGCCGCCCAGCAGCGTGCCGACCCCGATCTACGCGTCATGATCGACTACCTCCAAGGATGCAACGTCGCCGTGCCCAGGGCCTTCAAACGCAACTTACCTGCATTCAGCCTGAAAAACTCCGTCCTCTTGAAGAAGAATTTCAGCCCCGGAACGAGAGCGCATTATCTTCTTGTCATCCCGGCAGATCTTCGTGACGAAATTTTGGAAGCGTGCCACGACGACCCGTCTTCCGGACATCTCGGCACAGCTCGCACAATTGGGAAAATCAAGATGAAGTACTACTGGCCCCGCCTTGCATTCGACGTCACCCACTACGTCCGAAGCTGCCGTGACTGCCAGCGACGAAAAACACCACCGACGAGACCCGCCGGACTTCTGCAGCCGATCGCCGTCCCATCTAGGCCCTTTCAACAGATTGGAATGGACCTTCTGGGCCCGTTTCCTACATCCCGATCCGAGAACAAGTGGATTGTCGTAGCGACAGACTATGCGCTACGCAGAGACCGCCGCTCTTCCGAGGGGGACTGCACAAGAAGTCGCAAAGTTCTTTATAAGCCAAGTTTTGCTGCGACATGGAGCCCCGGAAGTCCTAATCACGGACCGCGGAACGGCCTTTACGGCGGAGCTGATGCAAGGGATATTACGCTACACTAACACGGATCACCGAGAACGACGGCGTAACACCCCCAAACTAGCGGACTAACGGAACGCCTCAACAAGACAATCGCGGATATGCTAGGTCAGTGTACGTCGACGTTGAACATAAGACTTGGGACGAAGTGCTCCTGTATGTCGCCTTTGCGTACAATACGGCTATCCAGGAAACTACGCAGATGACGCCGTTCGAGTTTGTCTACGGAAGACGGCCGACTACGATGCTCGATGCCATGCTTCCGCACGTAGAAGACGACGAACTCAACGCCGACGTCCAAGGATACCTTCAGCGTGCGGAGGAGGCCCGCCAGCTTGGCTCGAGTTCGTACAACGGACCAGCAGCTGGTGGATGCCGGGCGCTACAACCTCCGACGCCGAGGACGCCGAGTAACCACACTGGGGAATCGTGTGTGGGTTTGGACTCCCATCCGTCGACGCGGACTAAGTGAGAAGCTTCTGCGACGGTATTTCGGACCCTACCAGATTCTACGACGTGTCGGCCAACTTACCTAGGAGGTGATCCCCGATGGTGATTCCGGAACATCACGACGACGCACGCGGCCCGAAGTCGTCCACATGGTTCGCTTGAAACCTTACTATGCAAGATGACGAACTTTATTTGTTGTTTGTTCGGACTGTCTTTTATTTTAGCATCGGGTCGATGCACTCTTAGAGGGGGGGGGGGGGTAATGCCGCGAACCATGTATGGGTTTGTTTATTTATTGTTTGTTTTTACTGCCCGGCCACGCCCAGCTGTGTTATCTGCGTTCCAAACGAAGCGCGTCTTTCATTCTTTACTTTTATGCCGCACGGGCTATCACATTTAGATAAGCAGACTGTTTAGTCCTAACGTCGCTAGCCCAGAATAATCTTCTGTGATCTACAATGTTCTGGATGTGAATCGACAGTTCCAGAAACACTTGCGCCGAAAGATAAAAGGCTGCAGAGCAGACGCCATGCATTCGATCTCCGACGCTCGCTTGAGTACGTCACTTTGCTGACTGCTGCTTCGCCGCCCGTGTAATATTTGAGTTGTTAGGAGAGCACAAGTTCACTCCAATAAACGTGTTTTCCTTCGAGACAACTGCGTCGTCTCTGGCTTCGTGACAATATATATATATCATCATCATCACCAGCCTATCTACGCCCACTGCAGGGCAAAGGCCTCTCCCATTATTCTCCAATTACCTCGGTCCTGTGCCAACTGTGACCAATTTATCCCCCGCAAACTTCTTGATCTCATCTGCCCATCTAATTTTCTGCCGCCCCCTGCAGCGCTTGCCTTCTCTAGGGATCCACTCTGTTACCCTTAATGACCAGCGGTTATCTTGCCTTCGCAATTACATGCCCTTGCCCACTCCATTCTTCTTCTTAATTCTACTAATACGTCTTTAAACACCAGTTTGCTCCCTGACCCACTCCCGCTCTCTTCTTGTCCCTTAATATTACACCTATCATTTTCCGCTCATTGCCCGCTGAGTCGTTCTCAATTTAAGTTGAACCCTCTTAGTGAGCCTCCAAGTTTTCATAACAGGTGTATATTATATAAAATATACTATATAAATAAAACTTTGAACAGGTAAAAGCACGATTGTTGCCAACGTTTCAGCAAAAGTCTCTTTGCTGAAACGTTGGCAACAAATCGTGCTTTTACCTTGTTGAAAGTTTTCTTTTCTTGTGTTCTCTACCATCTTCAAAAGTTCTACTTCACCCTGGATTTTATATATAATATATATATATATATATATATATATATATATATATATATTAAAATATTTATTTATATATATTATACATTAAAAAGAAACTTCGAACAAGGTAGCAACCACGATTGTTGCCAACATTTCAGCAAATAACAATCGTGGTTTCTACCTTGTTCGAAGTTTTGTTTTCTTTTGTTCTCTACCATCTTCAAAGTTTTATTTCTCCCTATATTATATATATATATTATATATATATATAATATATATTATAATTATTGTAAAGGAGATACTCGACGTTCCTGTAGAAGGATGGGCCCGTTTATTCGTGAACGAGGCGTCAGCGCAGCAGGGGCGAGCCGAGACAACCAGCTTATCGCGAGGCTGAGCTTCAACGAGAGCGTCCTCTTCTTCGTCGTCATCCGGAGCATAGCCACATACGGAGAATTGCCCGTGATGTCTTATGCTGTTCACAATTGCTCGTACATTTGCGCTACATACTTGCTACTATTATATATATATATTATATATATATATATATATACATATATATATTCCTATTCATTTTCAGAGTCAACTAGAAGCCGTGTGTTCAGGCGTAGAGATTGGCCACCGCAAATTTGTATTTGGTGTTTGTTACCGCCCGCCCTCCTATCCTCCTAGCTTTGTATCCCAGCTACATGATGCACTTCAACATGTTTCTATGCGACACCCTTGCGCACCAATCTGCTATCAGGCGATTTTAATTTCCCGAGTATATGCTGGCCTCATGACCCTCCTGTATCTCTAGCTTATTCTTCTGAGGGCAAGGAATTTCTCGATCTTTGTTCAATCTTTTCTTTGTCGCAGATGGTAACTGAACCAACAAGAATTACTAATGATAGTGCTAATACTCTTGACCTTTTTCTAACTACTCATCCAGAGCTTGTGTCAGAGGTTTCTTACTTACCTGGCATAAGCGACCATTTGCTACTTTCTTTTGATATTAACATTACAGTATCAAAATCAGCTAATACCACTAACCTTATTCGCGATTACAATAAAACTAACTTCGACGCCATAAATAATAAACTGTGCAGATTTCTTAGCCTTTTCTTGAATAAATTCGATAATCGCACGGTGGATGTAAATTGGAATTTCTTCAATCGAAAATTCGTGACCTGATAAACAAATATATCCCTTTACGCAAGCTGTCTTCAAACCTTAACGCGCCATGGTTTAACATTAACCTTAAAAGACTGTCCAATCGCAAAAAACGACTCTGCCGCGCGATGAAGCGGTTTCCGTCCGAAAATCGTATTATTTAATATAAGCTTGCTAACTCCCTCTACGTAAGTGCACTAAAAAGCGCTAAATTTAATTTCCTTCAGCACACCTTACCTTCCATGCTTATAACTGACCCAAAGAAATTTTGGCGCGTCGTCAGACCTAACAAAGATGCTTCTATTCGCCTAGTTGATTGTAATGGTTGTGCTGTACCTGATTAAGAGTGTCCTCATATGTTAAACGCTGCTTTCAAGTGGAACTTTGTCACGCCTTTTGATTTTTCATTGCCCATCGAAGCATCCTATAACTATTTACCAATGGATCCTATTATGATTGATTCAACCGGCATTGCTAAAATAATTCAATCATTAAAACCTTCATGTAGTCCCGGAAGCGACCTAATCACCACAAAGTTTTTGAAAAGCACTCTTATGTACTGATCAATGATATTGTCTAAACTTTACAAACAGTCACTGGATACTCGCGAATTACCGTCTGACTGGAAGGTCGGGAAGGTGGTCGCTCTGCACAAATATGGAAGTAAAGAGTCGCCTTAGAATTACCGCCCCATCCCATTGACAAATGTCCCATGTAAAATCCTAGAGCATGTTTTCTTTTCTCATCTTGTAAGGTTTCTTGATTCTAACTCATTTTTTTCTTGCGCACAACACGGTTTTCGCAAAACATTATCGTGTGATTCACAGTTGCTATCCTTCACCCATCAACTTCCTGTCTTTTTGGACCGTCGTTCACGTGCCGATTGTATTTTTCTAGACTTCGCTAAAGCTTTCGATAAGGTAAACCATAAACTACTACTTTTCAAGCTTAGCAAGCTAAACCTCGATCGCAATCTTTTGGCCTGGTTCGAGCAGTTTCTACTTAACCGTTCATAGTTTGTAACGTGCAATGACCATGAATCTTCACTTAGTCCCGTTTTCTCAGGTGTACCCCAAGGTTCCGTTCTCGGCCCACTTCTTTTTCTTATATATATTAATGATTTGCCAGACCGTGTTTCATCTATCATCCACCTTTTTGCTGATGACTGTTATTTTCCGTGAGATAAAAGATGTTAACGATACTAACCTATTAAAAAATGGTATCGCTGCCATATCAGATTGGTGCTTGAAGTGGCAAATGGAACTTAATACTACTAAATGCAATGTTTTGCATGTTTCACGGTAGACGCATTATTCCCCTGCTTACTACCTCAACAATACGCCACTCGAAACCGTTGGTCTGTAGAAGTCGCCAAGCCACAAATTGCCATTTACTGAGGGGTATACGATGAGCCGTGGGGAAGCGGGCCCGCTCTAGCCTGTAATGATTAGTGATGTCCATGTAGGACACAAGGCGATCCCTACCCGAACAGCGAAGTGAATGAGTGTTGTTGTCGTCACCAGCTCGGTCAGAAAATCCTCGATCGGCGTCGTGCGCGCATTCATTCCCTTCCAGGCCAGAGTGTTCAGGTGCCCATATTAGACATATCTTGCCCGAACGCTGAATGTTGTTGAGCCCAGTCCTTAGAATGCAGATGCCTCTCAGGAGATGCGCCCCCTTGCGTAATTAATAATAACAGGTTTTGAGTCGCTCACCACGTATTTGATTTTTGCGGACCAACTCGTACCCCAACCCGGTTGCGTACAGTCACTGTTCCCCTGGGCAATATTCTGACAAGTGCCACGGTGTAAGGACAGGGCAGACAGCCCACATGCTGTGGGCCTGTCCACAGGCAACAACGTTAGGTGGCAACATCGCTACTGTAGAGCAATGGCAGACCGTATTGCTCAGCTCCGACCCAGCGGATCAAGTCTGGGCCATTCAGCTGGCCGAAGACGCTGGTAGAGCCCAAGGGCTATTTCTTGGCCGACGTCTAAGATTACTGGCTGTTATGCAATAAAGTTTTCACTCACTCACTCACTCACTCACTCGAAACCGTTACATCATATCGCTACTTAGGTGTTCATATTTGTGATAATCTAACCTGGTCTTTGCATGTTGAGAATTTAATTAACTGTGCTAATCGCATGTTAGGCTACTTACGCCGCAACATCCGTTCCGCACCGGTCTCATTAAAAACACTGTTATACAAAACATTAGTTAGGTCAAAACTTGAATACGCAGCTTCTATTCGTGACCCCAGCTCTTAAACTCTCATTAAATCATTAGAACTAGTCCAGAACAACGCCGCGCGTTTCATTCTTCACAATTACAGGAGAACAGCTAGTGTTACACCCATGGAAAATTCCTTGCAGTTACCTCATCTGGCTACTCGTCGCAAATACAGTAGACTTTGCTTGTTCCATAAAATTTATTACCACAACTCCTCTTTACGCACAGCTCTCATTTCCCCACCCTTCGTATGTTTCGTCCCGCACTGACCACCCACACAAAGTAGGCATTATGACATGCCTCACTAACACTTGTTTTCAGTCATTCATTCCTCGTACATCAAACGAATGGAACCCCCTTCCCGGACCAATTGCTGGCATTCAAGATAACGAACGCTTCCGCACTGCATTATTAACAATGTAACAGATGTTAAGTGGACATGTTTAGTTGTTGCTGCTGCACTTATTTAATTTCTTTGTTGTATTGCTCCCCCTACATGAACCCCCACTCCCCTCTGTAATGCCTGAGGGTAATATATATATATATATATATATATATATATATATATATATATATATATATATATATATATATATATATATATATATATCAGATTGATGGTATTGCATATTTTGTATAGGGGCCTGACTCCGGCGTAATTGTGGAGCTCAGCCGCCCATCATTTCAAAATGCCCTTAGGCAGCAAATCCTCTCCGATGTTGATCTATTTCGCCGCTGCAAGGGATATGTCTGGATTCGTTGGTTGCGGGCCATGAGACAAGTTGCACAGCTAACCAGACCCACATTCCGCGCCACAGGAGAGTACACACTCATCGCACCTTCCACTACCCCACCCCTCCTGCTCCTTCCCAGCGGTTACTTCGCCATAAGCGCGACAAGAGACGCTTTGTCGATGGATGCCGGTTAAGAATCCTTCAGGGATTCTTAACAGGCATCCCTCCGTTGCCACGAGCCGGCAAAGTGTTGCTCAACATGTTTCTCTCCAATTCCACCTAGACACCCAACAGTATCCAAAAGTGGATCTCGCCAAATCTTCATTTCAGATGTACATTGCTTTGAAAACAAAAGTGTTATCGCGTGCGTGGCGATACTTATAAAAGACTTCTTCGTACTACATTGCTTTTGGATATCTTTCTTCACTATGGGTTTTTTCGTATCCTAACGCGCATTAATTTCACGGGCAGACTTGACAACACCTCGGGCCAGAGATTCCGCAGAATCAGGGCTCTCCATGGCCAGTGTGTACCTGTTCTACTCACGCGCCGTCACTTGCACCTGCCTTACGATATGAAGTCAGCCCCGGACACTGACTAAGTGCTGGGTAACGCCCTCGGGCCCGACTTTCAAAACCAGTACTCTATTCCCATACAAACTAGAATGTGTCTTCATTATCCCTGTACAGTGGTGACAAAGAACATCAAAGCCCCATTCTTAAGAAAGAGATAGTTCAGACGCGAAGCTTCCTCCCATGCAACCGAAGTCAAAGTCCACCATCCAAGCTGGTTCGATTTTTCGGAATGCTGCAATTGTATGGGCGCCGGCTGAAACGCGAGGGATTCAGATTCCCGCCGTTCCGACGTGTCTTTTCCTCGGCTCCGTGTTTCGACGCGATTTCCTGCAGTTTCTACGTTCCGAGCTATTTTCCGTAGTGCCAGCGATAACCTCCCGTTCCTGGCGCCGTCAAGGGCTACTACCTGTCCCGGGAATCTCCCCGAAAGCAAGCATCACAACCGCATCGCCTCTAAGCAGCGGCTAGGCCTAACCTCCTCTTCGGGCGGTGGGTGCCGTTCCGCGCAAGGCCTTCTTGGGTCCCGCAAGCAGGCGCTACTTCAAGACCAGCTGCTTAAGCAAATGGAGGCGGCGTCTCAAGTGGTGTCCAACGTCGCCCTTCCAACATCGACGCCTCTGACGCCCCAGGGCGACGACAGCTGCCCCATGGATCCTAGCAGCGACCCTCCTGTGCCGCAAGAGCCCAGTAATGTCACTGGCGAGTCTGCTGAACCCCCCCGACAAACGCCTTTGCACCGAGCCTTCAAGCTTAGTGCCGCGTCAGTCTGAGGATGCTAATGCCCCGATGGACCTTCCAGCAGGCAACCGTATTCACTCTGACGGTAAGGCGCCCTGCCGCCTGAATCCCGCTAGCCTCCCATCAAGCACTAAAGATGTCAACCAGCTTCCTTCAAGGTAGCCATAAAACCGAAGCAGAATTTCAACATCCGCCCAATCCCCACGCAAGCTCTCCTACAGACGCTATCAGCATGTCTGCATCCTCAAAGTCACAATGGCTACACTTTCCACCGAGACACCAACTCAATTTCTGTGTGGGTAGCGTGATTAGAGGCAGTTCACAAGCTTTACAGTCTCACTCATATACCCGTCTCCCCCGGAGTTCACCTGCCGGTACAAGCTTACCTCCTAGGTGGTACTCAGGTGGTACTCATGTACGCCGTTATGTTGTATCGGGCGTCGATGTCGGTGAGCCCTCCGACGTGCTCCGGGACACCATCCGATGCGAGACGCACCAAGTGCTCCTAGCCCGGAATCTTGGCAGTCGTAGTATATGCCTCGTGACTGTTCTTGGTCCTCCGGAACCACCGGTGCGATTCATATACAATGGATGCATCCTTCGCCCTCGGTCTTACAAGACGAGGCCAGTATTTTGTTACCAATACTTGCTACAGGGTCACATGCGCACCTCTTGCCCAAATCCACCGCCTGCTCAAACCTCGGCGACTCCGAACGCGACTGCTGAAAATGAAAATGTCCCTTAATTTCGTTGTGGCCTGTGCAAGTCTGATGATCACGATTTCACAGACAGGAAGTGCCCGACGAAGCTCAACGCCAAGCCACGTGCGCGTGTGAATAGCTCCCCGAGGTCCCATATTGATCAACGGCTCCCGCTTTCAAACCGGTACGAACTCCTAGCTTCGAATGACGACGACGATATTGCAGATCACGTACCAGAACCGGACTCTGCCACACCACCTATGAACTCGGTTTCATACAGCCAGGTGGTGCTACTGCGTCGGCATGGTCAGCGATCCCGCCTTCAAAATGCCGACCAGAATTCCCCGGCCCTAAAGGCGGTAAATCTTCTTCTCCTCCAAGCATTACAAACGGAGCTTGCGAATTTGACCTCTCGTCGTGCCCAGTTGCTGGCACAGAGACGCTTAAGGCGTGCTGCTGCAAAGGAGAGCTCATGTGAACCTATACCTCCTCTGTCAACTTCTCCCTTGGCTCCACCTCCTCCGGCATCATTACCAGCAGCAGCCTCGATCTCGTCAGCATCCGACGCTCGCTCTATTCTTAACTACGTGGTGCAGCAGCTACACATATTAACCACGACTCTTGCAGCATGCCTCCGCTAAATTATGCACCTGCCGTACCTGCAACTACACGCAAAGACACTATACTACAATGGAACTGTCGGTTGGTTGGTGAACTTAAGTTGGTGAACTTAAGAAACGCCTTCGCCTAGGCTCACTTCGTGCATGGGCGCTACTGCTTCAGGAAGCGAATGCCCTGCCCCGTATCCCCTTTTTTACCGGCTATGCGTCTTCAACAATCATTGACCACTGCAACGCCCCACCAACGCCACGGGGTAAACCGGTGGTGTATGTCCTCACGCGCCTTCCCCAGCAAGCCATTGTCCTTCAAGGTTGGTGCTCCCCGTGGCAAGAAACTGCTGCGGTGAAAGTTCAACTAAGTCACTGTGCAGTGATCCTCGTATCCTGCTATGTGCGTCCTCGCAGTGGTCATGCCCCGCGTGTTCGGTTTGGGTAGATTTCGCATATGCGAGCACAACATCCCGGTTGTCCCATCCTCATTGCCGGTGACTTTAATGCTCCGCACCCAGCCTGGGGCTATGACATGGCGAGTGCGCGAGGTTCAGATCTCCTCAAGATCATGGAGCATGCTCGCTTCACTCTACTTAATGCCACGACCCAGTCAACTCACCGCTCCACCTCTACTCGTATGCCTCCACGTTCCCCAGACCTAGCTTGGTGGCTTGGTCCATCGGCCGTTACTTGACGGCGGGAGCCAGACTGCTGAAGAAGCGACCATCATCCCATTTACCTCGATATCACCCTCTCGTCGCCTACGTCGTAAATGCCATATTATCAAGTGGGGCGAGTTTCGGAAGTCGATTAGGCAGATATCAGCATTCAAAGAGGACCCTTTATTATCCATAGAAAGGGCTCTTGAGGATTCTACAACTGTAAACTGGGTTGACGGGAGCCGCCCTAACCCTGATTTGCGCCTCCTTCAGCTGTGGACGCAGCGCTGCCAGGCGGAAGTGTTTGCTTGTCGCAATCCCAACTCTCCGACTCGCCAAATCCGCCTTTAACAGCTCACAGCCACGGCTCGTCGCCATGAATGCCGGCTGTCCCGCCAGCGCTGGCTTGACATGTGGGCTTCGTTAGGGCCTCAGTCTGGACAACGCTCCATGTGGCGCATTTTAGATGCGACTGCATCTCATTCACTCGCCTTGTCCCTCCATACGGCGTTGTTGTCCGTCCACACCCCTCCCCCTACACTATAAAAAAAATAATAGTTAGTGGCGCCCGGTTTCGATCCGACGACCCTGTGGGCGGAACGCGAGGTACATGGTGCTCTTCCCACTGCGCCACTAAACCGAGACAGAATCTAATGCTACGAAAGCGCCTTATATCCTTGACTCATTCAAACTACGTCAAGATGCTACTGATATAACGCATGATCGGGCAATGATTAACCCTTGCAATAAAAGCAAAGAAGCTCCCTTACAACAACAATGATGGAGTAAAGGTCGTTGCGACAGCGAAGCCCCAAGCATACCACTTAGTTATATTGGCCAATAAAACAATAATAATCATAAAACATAATAATCATACGCGTTCCCGACACGTTTCACGCGATTTTGGAATCAATCCAACGGAAACACCAAGTGAACCCCACGATGCGTCGCATCTACACAGGGTTCCCCTCGCGGGGAGGTGGGCGCGATTTTTCATTCTTTGGAGCGATCACCACGATCCCCAGATCCTGCTGCGTTAGCGTTCCTGACGTCCAACCAAAGTTCGTTGCAATTGCAGATACGCTGGCCCATACTTTATACCCCGATTTTGACTTGGACCCAGCCATCATGCCCCCTCCGTTCACACTTCCGTCCGGTGCTGGTACGCCACCAACGGAAGCAGCAACCATTTACTATTGCGGAACTAACCACGGCCATTGACACATTTGAATCTTTCAAGAACCTCGACGATTCTTCGCTGCAGGGACTCCTGGAGGCGTACAACCGGGTTTGCCTCACGTGTACGATCCCCCCGCCCTGGCTTCAAGCGTATGTTATCACTATCCCGAAACCCGGTAAACCGAGAACAGACATCCGCAACCTCCGACCAAAAGCGCTTACGGCGACCATTTGGAAGCTGTTGGAACGTATGATTGCCACACGCCTTCAGTGGTGGCTCGACGAGCACCATCTATACCACCCATGCCAAATTGGATTTCGTCCCCACCTTGGTGCAAAGGATGGTCTGGGCCACCTCTCCGAGATGATCCTTATTGGCGGCCGATCCCACCGTGTTCGCTCTGTGCTGGGCATGGACGTTCACAAAGCGTACGATCACCTTGGCCACGCCACCGTCATTGCGGTACTTCATCTCCGTCACCTGCCATCCCGCCTATGTGATTTCATTTCCTTCTACCTACGAAACCGCACATTCTCCATACGCCTCAACGGATCTCCCATAGGTTCCTTCCAGCCCTGCCGTGGTGTGCCTCAGGGATCTGTCCTGGCCCCCTTGCTTTTTAACATGGCAATGATACCTCTTGCCTGGCGACTTGATGCTGTTCCACACATTTATAGTATCATCTATGCAGACGACATCCCGGTATGGTCTGTTCACCAGGACCTTCACGTCCAAAGTGTCCGCCTGCAACAAGCTCTAGATGAAACCAATTCTTGGTGCAGGTATCTTGGCCTCACGCTCTCTTCTAACAAAACAACCCTTCTCACCGTGGCCAACAGATGGGGCCGTCGGCGCCTGGCAGCCTCCCCTATCCGTCTTTCGGTTCAAGGCACGCCTATGCCAACAGCATCTACCCTACGGGTGCTGGGCTTGGATATTACGGCCACTGGTTGTGCAAAACCTTGAATTCGCTCTACAAAGCATCAAGCTTCACAATCGCTGCATCTGTTCCGTCGCATGTCTCAAAAAGCCGGCGGTGCGGCCTCCAAGATGGCCCGCATGCTTGTCCGAGCCATTCTTCAGCCTCGCATAGTTTATCAAGCGCAATTCCACTTTCTTAGAAAGTCAGACTGGGCACTAATCGAATCAATAAACAATTCGGCTATGCGAGCTATAACTGGTCTTCCAGCCTTCACCCCCGTCCCTGTTCTGCAACGGGAAGCGCAGCTCAACACGTTTGATAAGCTAGTGCATCAGCGTCGACAAGCCCGCCTCCAAAAACAAGCCCTTGACCCTGATTCCGCCGCTCTTGCAGCGTACATGACCGGTTCACCAGCCCCACCACTATAAAACACCAATATGCGGCCCCCATGGAAGTTCCACCAATTAACGGATACACGACCCGTTGTCCGTATTTATCCCCGGACAGTTGGTGCTCCGATTCCACGTTCTATGGACATTGCTAGCCCTTCCTCTACGCTGATGTTTCTTGAAGCCAGTGCTTCCGATACCTTACTTCATACCGCTCTACGCTGCCCTACTGTGGCTCCCGATCCAGTGACCTGCACTTACATAACAATGGAGAAGTGGCCGTCAACGCAGGCAGAACTCCTTGCAGTGCGGGATGCTCTGCTACATACATCGTTGATAATCAACCATGCTTCACCACTGTGTACAATTTAGACTGATTCGTCGGCAGCTGTACGAGAGCTTCGTAATACTCTCACGTCCAACGAACTTCTGCTAGAAATCCAGGACATAGGGGACACTTATCCATGTCGTGTGCGCGTGTCATGGCTCCAACGGAATAGCCACCCCGCAATGCAGGCTGCAGATGCCGGAACACACCACGTGCGTGTGCAATATCCAGCTCCTCTTTGCACCTTCGTCAAACGGTGTTCGCCTTGCCAGTGAAAAAGAACGTCTACGGCACACCGCGCGCGCTCTCATACCGCCGCGCGGTACGGATCTCCCTGGCGGGTTGTCTCACCAAGATGAGGTCCTGCTCAGACGTCTTCGCCTGGGAGTCGCCCTCACGCCCGCTGTGACGAGGTCTTGGCCACGTCAATACCATGCCCCGTTCAACTTCACCTGCCCCTTTTGCCCCGCTCCAGTTGAACAGGCTACAGCAGAGCACCTGGTGTGGAGTTGCCCTGCTCTGCGAAGCCTACGCGCTGTGCACACCGCCACCTGCGGCCCGCACCCCGGACGTCCGCCAGATTTCATGGCCTGGATACAAGGACCACATCATGGCCCCCTGCTCCGATTCCTTCACGAATCCGGGGTGTATCTGTACATTTAATTTCCCTTATGCTGAATAGCAAACTTCCGCAATAAAAAGAAGATTCCTACCAACCCGCCGCGTTGGCTCAGTGGCTAAGGCCTTGTGCTGCTGAGCACGAGGACGCAGGTTCGATTCCCGGCCGCGGCGGCCGCTTTTCTGATGGAGGAGACAAGCAAAAGCGCCCGTGTGCACGAGAGTTCGGTGCACGTTAAAGATCCCCCAGTTGTCAAAATTAACCCACAGCCGTCCACTACAGCGCGCCTCATCGCCTGCGTTGCGTGGGCGCGTTAAACCCCACAATCAATCAAATCGATTCCGACGGCGGGAAGTGCTTTTCCTTTTTCTTGGGGCGCTTGATGTGCGTTCGCTTATCATCATCATTTTCATCGTCGTTTCGCGAAACCAATGTGCAAAGTTTGCTTCCCTGCAGTGCGTTGCGGTGATGGGGCAGTCACTATCAGCGAGGCACAGCGAGCTTCGCTTTGATATGCTTGCAACAACATTTGAGGGTCGAGGGCGATTTTCGAGGCAAAAAACAGCGCTCTTCTCGTCCGCTATCAGCGGCAGCGCTATCATCGCTATCACCGGCAGCGTGCGCTGCTGATCGTGTCTTCGCCAGCGCGCTTCTGTTTAAGAGGATAGAGATAACAAAAGTGTTGTTCTGTAATCAGCCCCCGTCTGCGCGGTGCCTCATCCCTTGAGCAAGCATTCTTCGGCGTTGTCCAAATCTGGCAACTTCAAGTTCTTCGATAAGCACAAAAACCTCAACGGATAATGTTAAAAGGTGTCCGGATGTTCGCCTGAGAGGATCGCACCTTCCAATGCTGGATTGTTTTGGAAGCCACTTGAACAGCTGGTACATATATTTGTTACAGCAGAGCTGTTAAAGGCTAGGTTCTGACCAAAACTGTGTTCGTCAAGAGTGTGGGCAGAAAAGAGTCCCTACGACAAAGTTGAATCTTGTGGCAAAGTCAACTTTCTGGTGAATGCTCTGCATCTCCCAATGCAATGCAAGTATCTTGGGTAACAATCATACTGGTAGTGGCAGGCAGTGAGGAAGGTTATCACTAAGCCGAGTTTCTTTTACTCGCCATGTAAATGTTCGTTCTACTGTCCCTTCTACTGTCCATATGTGGCCGTCTACGGAGAGAGTACGGTTACGGAAAGCGGCTGCAACTCCTGTTTTATCCACACCACCCCCCAACCAATGGCACGACAATTAGTCCCTAAGACGACCATTCCGCCGGATTACATCTACTTGTCATAACTACGCAGTTCACAGGGGAGATGTAAACGTCACACAATTCCTGTCTGCTGTCAATACATGGACTTCTGCGGGAGAGAAACGGAAAACCCCGCGTTTGTTCGCTGGAATGGAACTCTTCATTCAAGTTTCATTCAAGTAATTAGATAGAAAGTAGTCTCTCAACCGCCAATTGCAAAACAAGCGCGTTTTGTTTCATGTGCTCCTTGGACTGTGATCTAATGCTTCATATGTATAAGGGCAGTGATGCTTTTTTTTTCTGGTTTCGTGGATAGTTCATCAGTGGTGGTTGCGGTCAGAGACTGCACGCGGTGTAATACTTTCCCCGTAATAAAAGAAGCGTGCACCCCTCCGTCGAACGACGACGATAGTTGAACGCACGCGAAGCTTTCCCGTGGTGGCCTCTTCGGTTGGCCGGTCCCGCACTGCGAGTACGTGCTACTCTGTAAGTACGCACCACTTTTCTAGAATACCCACAGCGCAGCAACTCTCGGGTGAGCACTCCGTAGTACTAACGGTTGGGTTCAGGCTGTACGGCGCAAATCGGAACCAGCTGCGTGGCGTTCTCTTCGACCAGGGCGCAATCGGATAGGCGCCGGCTTCATAACGCGACAAGCCAAATTCAGGCAAAGGGAAGCGTTTTTTTTTTTTTTCACTTCACCGGGCCCACTATAATTCATCATCTTGAGAGAAAGTTGGCTTTCCTGCAGGGCGTATTAGGCGTACAACGTATCAGTGAGGAAACTTAATTTTTTGCTTTAAAACTATTAAATCGAATGCAAGATATCCATGGGCGCCTCCAACCATGTGCGATCGCCTCGTCGGCCCACATTACGAAAACAATGTTCTGATTGCACGGCAATTGTTAGATGTGCAGAAGTACGGATGGCCGGGCGGTAGGCGGTGACTACCGCGAACAGAAGTAGGCCATCAGGCCCACGAAAGACATGAGAACATGCCAAGCCGTTTGCCCACAACAAACTATATTTTTGCCAAACCGGCCACTAGCGGTGTGCCGTGTCCGCTCTATCGCCCCTAAACCCTATACAGCAGCCCGTTCACTGTGGGGGCGCCAAGTTCCCAGGTTTTTCGATGGCCATGCCGATGCGAACTGCTGTTTCAGGCGGAGGTGAACTGAAACGCACCTCGGCGTCGTCTGCTACGCGAAGGCGTCTTCCAGCTACAAAAGTCCGCAAAACGTCGAGCTTGAACTTCATGAGCCAATATTAAAGACCGAAGCTTTATGCGTGACGTCGCAGAACTACTAAACAACGTTCAGTGTGCTGTTCCCGCCGGCACGCTCGCCCTTTTGGGTTCGCTACGAGCGTTTCCCAACAAAATGTATACATGTCCTCATGGTTTTCATTGCGATAAGAGACAGTTAACTTTTCTCGCGCTCTATAGGAGTTGATAAGTGAAAAAAATAATCACGCTTGATTCGGTGTTTAGTGGTAATTGAGTCATACGAATTAAATTAAAGAAGTCCAAACCGCCGAGCTCCCCCTCTTCACTGACGAGTCCATTCAGTCTCCTTCTGCCGATAATCCCAAATGGTGCGCGCCACTCTGCTCCTCCCTTCAATGGTGCCATCGCGCATGTAGTAGACATATTGACGACGCGGCAATCGCCAATGCCGGGCTGCTCAAAAAGAATGACGACTTCAAGCTTAGCTCAAGGCTTTAGCTCAAGGCTTTAGCTCAGTGTTTGAGCCCCTGTATAAGCTTAGAATAAGCGTTCAGCATGCACTAAGCTCGCCACACTCAATCAATTCACTCACCTCCCTCACCAATCAGATACCGAATGAGCGATCAATTCCCAGTGGGTCCCAAACCCACTAGCGAACTCACCCGTAACATTTCTGTCTGAATCGAGTGAAACGCAAAAAAAAACTTTTGCGTTAAATTATTCACGAACGAACAAGGTTGCCCAAGAAAGACCATCTCTTTTGTAACTACCGCAGTCACGTTTTATTTGTCTGCTTCGTGACAGGCCTCCTGAACTTTTATACTCTTTTTGTTCAATAAGGAGTTCCCCGTCAGTGCTAGAGCCAAAGTCTCCTTAATACAACACATATTTTTGTTTGCAAAGGGCATTGAAAACTTTTTTTAAAAAACCACCCATTATTGTTGACCATGCCCTCGCCAACACAGGAGAACCTGGGATTAGGGTGCCACCACAGAGGACGGCGGAGGCACAACGGACGTTACACAGGTGGCTATGGCCAGGCATGCACGGCTGAACACAAAACTACCAGCGCCACGTAGGGGCGCTGCACATGAGTTACTAATTGTAACAGCGATGTGTGGTGGCACGTTTGTTGTGCCTGATTTGTTGGATCCCATGGCGTCCGTGAAAGAGCCTGCCTCGCCAAGACCGGCAGATCACTCCCATGGTCATTTCTGCATTTTACGAAAACAGCTCCTGTTGTGAAGCCAGTCGCATATCGCTTATTGCGCAGTCATGCGCAATTGGAATACGAACGCGAAAATGTAAGCTGGAGTACACAAATTACGCAATGTCTTTCGATGCAAGCGAAGTGGTCACAAACATTCGAAATGTGACTCTCAGAATATACCAGAACCGAGTCATTGCATGACCTCCACGAACCATATTCATCGATTTTCGTGTTTTACTTCATATGTTCGCTGTTCTCTTTGATCTTCACGAGCGCCAGAAGCTCATTATCAGGCACTTCCCTTCACCGACAACCTGACCACATGTGCGCAAGAGCACCAAAACCTTTCCCGTTGCGTTGACGTCGTGACGAGCGGGAAAGTCGAATTCGAACCGACGCTGCAATGATCACATGGAACGGGTTGCCCAGGTGTAGTATCGCACGAGGCCGCGGGTTCGATTCCTGGCCGCGGCGGCCGCTTTTCTGAAGGAACCGAAAAGCAAAAACGCCCATGTGTTCGAGATTTCGGCGCACGTTAAAGAAGATCCCCAGGTGGTCAAAATTAATCAGGAGCCCTCCACTACGGCACGGTCTCATCGCCTGCGTTGCGTCGGCGTGTTAAACCCTACAATCAATTAGCCAGTGTAGTATTTCTCGAAAATTTCCGCTACGCTGTAAAATGGTGCACAAACACGGTCTTTGCACGAAAGCGACAACACAGACAGGAAGGACGGGACACGTGTGTTGTCTTCGCGCAAAGCCTGTGTTGTTCCCCAAACACGCACCAACTCGCGCCAAGAAGTTCAGCTAAAGCTGTAAAATCTTTTACACACTTAAAGGGAATTTTTACTGTCTTAAACAACAGCCTTACACCCTCTTGAAAACACAACAAAACGCCCTTTTACGGGGGTCTATATAGTACAACCACACTCTACCCTAGCAAAAAAAAAAAACACAAGCCACCATTTTACAGGGTGTTTTGCAGTTTATAACATCCTTTGAAGAGGTGTTTTTTGTGTTTTCTTAGGGCATAAGGTTTTACGCTATAGACAGAAAGGGTACAAATAATTTTACAGTGCACGCACGTCAGAAGCACACTAACGGGGGGCTTGCTTTCGCCGACAATCTCACCACATGTGCGCAGGACGAATGAAAGCTTTCCGGTCGCGTTCACTTTCGTCACGAACCAATGCGTTGACTCAAACCCATGATGCCGCTCACAGGTGTGTAATAGTGTAATAGGCCCCAGGCAATATATTCTGCGTCTCCGACAACCCGTGTGCATGCGTGCACACGACAAGCACGAGTCCAACACCACCAGCTCACCTTGGACGGAAGAAGTGCTGCGATGCACGGCAGTCGGACGCGACCTTGCGCTTGGGCGGCGGCACACACAACAACCGGCTGCCGCTGGTCGCACGACGGGGAAAAACGGCAGCCCGAGAGAGACGAGCGGAAAGAGGATCGCTCGTTGAGGGCTCTTTCCTCGTTGCGGCGCCTTCGCTATCGCCGGCAGCTCCGGCCGCGTCCGTAGTACACGCGCCTGGGACGCCGACTGGGGCACCGTTAAACGCAATGGAAACGGCACGGCTGCGGCGGTGCGGCGTCCAGCCGCTGTTCTGCGCCTCATTCGCGTCTTTTAGTGGCAGGAACAACAGCGCGGTTTCCGCTACACACTGGCTCGTTTCTCTAGCCCATTTGGCAGTCTTCTTAGCATTCTCTCGTGCCGAGGAACAAGAGCAAGGAGTGTATATCAGCAACCAGCCGGCAAGACGACTCCGGAGCGCACGACACCACCGCAAATGCGCCCGCAGCAAGCGCAGAAAACGATCGTGAACACGTAAAAAACTCACCTGCCATCACGAGGTGCCCCCAGCCGTCCCAAGGTCATTGTATGTGGTTCAATTCCCCCTCTCTCTCCCGTGGTGCGTAAACTTACGATCGCGCACCGCGACGGAACATTTTCTCCAGTGCTCTCACTTCAATCCTGAAACTACATACCCAGTGTGGCATAGCTCTCCCAGCCATTACACCTTTACGATCTCCCAAACTAAAGTACTCCTAATTCCGTCTTAATATAGCCACATGATTACCGCACTGTACAAGCAGATTAGAATCGTGGGCCTGAAAATTTATATGCAGAAAACAAAAGTAACGCTAAATAGCCTCGGGAGAGTACAGCGTTTTCAGATAGGTGGCGAGGCATTGGAAGTGGTAAGCGATATTCTACTTAGCTTGAGTAGTGACCCCGGATCCCAACCACAGGCAGGGTTTATCCAGAATATAAGAAGGGGGCGGACTGCATGTCAGTTAATGAATGGCAGCCCTGAGAAGAAACTGCATGACAGCTTCGTCTTACCGGTACTCACGTATGGGGCAGAAACTGGAGGCTCACTGGAAGGTTCAACTAAAATTGAGGACGACTCAACGAGCAATGGAACGGAAGATGATAGGTGTAACATTAAGGAACCAGAAGGAGCGGAGTGTGTCTGTGAACAAACGCGTGTTAAGGACATATTCGTAGAAATGAAGAAGAAATGGCGTGGGGCAGGGCAGGAAATGCTAACGCAAGTAAAAGTTGGTCATTAAGGGTAACAGTGAATCAGTCAGGGTGCGGCAGAAAGTTAGATGGCAGATGAGATAAACACGTTTGCGGGGATAAATTTGTCGCAGTTTGCACGGGACCGGGATAATTGTAGATCTATGGGAGAGGAAGGCCTGCAGTGGGCGTAGACAGGCTGATGACGATGAGCCACATGGTAACACAGATCTCGTCTGTGTTGGGGGGGGGGGGGATTTCCGGTAGTCTTCTCTAGCATTGAGCAGTGTTCAATAACGTGAACCCACTCACATCTCTTCAAGGAAGCGTTCGGATTGGTTGCACTGGGGCTTATATTATGGCGCTCAAGAGAGTCGAGAATCGGGCCAGTTGGTGCAATGTGCAACGGCGCCGACAACGGAAACACAGAAGGAAAAAAATTGGCCGCGTATCTGCTCCTTTCGTTGCAAATGTCGTCAAAAGACGATAGTCTTTATCGGCTTGCGAAGTAAATGCCTCCTTCCCTTTCACGCTTCACCTCTCATGTTGTTCCTCTTTTATCATTTTAAAATTTCCCGCCGCGTTCCACTGCTCCGAACCGGGTGTCTTCGATGCGAACGCTGCCGTACGGCGAAGACGCGCGTTAATCGAGGCGCCCTAATTCAAACGTTTATAGAACCACGTTTCCCTACTCCACGTGCGTGCAAGCAGAACGTGGAACCTATCTAGTGGAACCTTGCGTAACTGTTGCCGGTTGATTTCTTTAAAATTGTGCCAGAAGCTATAGTGGGGCGGCGACAGCAGGGGACGGCGGAGTGAATTCTTTTTCTGCAGTTTTCTGCAGTTGATGAAATTTAATTTCGCAAAGTCAAGCATGTTTGATTTCTTATAATTAAAGGACACTGCAAATATCACCTACTCCTGTATTGATTTGTTGTCTCTTATTTGCGTATTGTCTTGTTCTTCTTCAACAATGTTGACAGTATGAACCTTACACCGGACATAGACGGGTAGATTTAGCTGTGACTATATAAGACTATTGCGCAGGCATTACTTTGCTTTGGCCGGGTGGTTGAATCGAGTCACAGACAGACAACAGACAGACAGACAGACAGAGAGACAGGCCAAAATTTCTGGGTTTAAGTAGCCCAAGAAAGACTATCGTCTTTAAGAACACGAGCGCACCGGGTGCAACGCAATCGCAGCGTTAGGATCGAGTTCCAGCATAGCCTGCTCCATACTACGATCGGCGGGTACGAGGGACTCGACTGGGTACATGCGCAATCGTTCCGCGGGTTCGATCCAGATTCGCTGAGCCCGCGCGTTCGTTACGGTGAGGGGTGGCCCTCCTGGCCGTGTCCGCGCGCTCACGCGCAGTCGGGTCCCGCAACCCGCCGCCGTAGCGTTAGCGGGCGCTAGCCGCTATGCTAAAGCTGTTCAGCGTGACGTGGCGTGTTCGTAGGCGAGTTTATGATGGGCGAAGAACACGATCTCGCACAACGTTCACCAACACCACCAACGTGGATGAAGGCGTCTTCGAAACAAAGAGAAAAAACAGCCTGTAGTATACATAGTATGCACTGCCGTTTGGCCGCACGGGGCCGCTGCGGTGCTGCGAGGCCGACCTCCATGTGTGTGGTGTTTCGCAGCCGGAAACGCCATTTCTGTAAGTCGAATGGCGGACTCTTTTTCCCTCTCTCTCGGTGCACCTTCTCCGCCTCCTCCGTCCTGTATCGCCTCTCTTGTCGTCTGCATCTGCCAGCGCCGAGCCGGCGGAAATCAGCTGATAGGCAGGTAGAAGGCCGTTTTGCAGCGCGTGACCGTGAACCTAAACGCGAGGTTACACCGTTACACGGCCTTCAGTGAGACCGCAGCAGTTTTGCGAAGCGGCTCGCTCTAACAATGCCGCAATGCTCGGTGCCAGGCTGCAAGTCGCGATCGGTACCCAAGGAATTGGGCGTCACTTTCCACCGGTTAGTGCATCATTCCGCTGACTAGTATTGCTATACATTGGTGTGCATTCATCCTTTGTTTGCAATCGCCGCCGTTTATAGCTTCCCAAGCGATGGAGAACGCCGCAAACAGTGGGCGAACGTCGTGCGGCTACCGGACTGGAAAGTGCCCAAGTTTGCGTAGCAGTTTCACTGGCAATCCCAGAGATGACTAGTCAATTAAACGGCCGTTCTATATATATTGTAAAATATCACCATCATGAACACTGAAGACGAAGAGCAAGAAGATCTGCTCCTCGTGGCGCGAGCGCGCGATCGGAATTCTGGCAGCCATTAAAGAAAGGATTCAGATGGTTCCCGGTCTCTCTCGTGTTTACAAGTGGTGCCGTGACCAGGATTTCAACCTCCACCCCACGAAAGCAAGCAGCCTGCCTTGGAGCAGCGGAGAAGACGGAGGCGTCGGAGCAGCTGATCGACCTGGTCCAGACAACGAGGAGACCCCCGCGGAATCAACGGGATCCGCCGAGCTGACTGAAACGTAAGAGGACTTCCGACAACCCTCTTACAAGATGAGCAAAGAGATAGTAACAAAGAAGAGGAGGGCGATACGCGCGCAAATTACGCAGCTTATCAACGCAGCCGAACAGCAAATAGCAGAGAGAGCCGAAAGGACAACGTTATGCTCCACGCAAGCACAGATCAAGGGAATGGAAGCGCGACTTAAAGAAGCAAATAACCAAATGGAGCAATATTTAACAGACGAAGTGGCGGACAGTGAATTTGAAAGAATCCTTGAATACGACATGAAAATATTGGCTATACTCTCGAAGCTTGAAATGAGCATTGTGGAGTCCATCCCAAGCAACAAAATAAAAGCCCGCCGATAGCACCAATCCCACAGTGCAGCGCAAGGACAGATGAATCGGAGTTGGTCAAATTGCCAAAGCTAGAGCTTATAAAATTCGACGGGAATATGCTTGAGTGGAACAGATTTTGGACACAATACAAGTCATCAGTTCACGACAGGCCTAACATGAGCAAAGCTCAGAAGTTCAACTATTTGATGGCGTCATTAGACGGAAAGGCAGCTGCTGAAATAGAAGGCTTACAGTTTTGCGCGGAAAAGAACTACGATCATGCAGTCCAATTGCTATTGGAAGCTTATGGAAGACACGACAAATCGGTGGATCTTCACATGAACGAGCTGCTAAACATTCGAAAAGTGAAATCAATAAAGGATATTGAAGATCTTCGACGGCTGGTCCAGGCGGTACAAGTGAACATGCTCGCCCTTGAATCCCTAGATGTAATACCGCCAGTGCTATGCACCAATGCTAATGCCAGTGTAGAAGAGGGCTATTCCAGCAGAACTGTCAGTAGAGTTCAAGTTGAAGGAATTGTCGCAGAACACACGGAACAGGGAAGAAAGACAGCAAAACGAGTCAACAGGAAAAAAAAGCGCAGAAGAACTAACCCGGTTGCTTGAATTCCTTCGGCATCAAGTAAACTTACGAGAGGAGACAGAAAAGGAGCAAACAACGGTCTCTCAAAAACAGTCAAAAGAAAGCACGAGACAGTTTCGAACGACAACAAATTTTTACAGCTCATCCGAAAGAGTGTGCGTATTTTGCAAACAGAACAACCACACGACTGAGGATTGTCGGCGCAATATGCAAATGGAAGAGAAAAAGGCAGCACTAACAGCTAACCGGGCATGTTTCAGGTGCACGCGGCCAAATCACACTGCGCGTGTCTGCAGAGCCAGCGTGCGATGCAAACAGTGTAAAGGAAGGCACGCGACATCAATGTGCAGGACAAAACGAGAAAAGAAAGCAGAACAACATGCCGCGATGGTCCAGCCACAAGAATCGACGGCCTGCACCATGCATGCCATTGAACGGCAGGAAAGGCAGTGCGTACTGCTACAAACTGCGGTAGCTGGATTGAAGGAGACTCCTCAGGCGACTACGCACGAATCTTACTTGACAGCGGCAGCCAAAGGTCATTCATCGCAGCTGGATGCTGGATTAGCAGAAGCAATTGGTGAAAGATCATCAAACAAGAAAAGTTGACGATTGGCTTGTTTGGCGGTAATAAAACGGTGAAGACCATGGATGTGGTGCAAGTAACAGTAGGGCTGCAAACCAAGAGCTCGACCATCACAATCGAAGCACTGAAAGTAGACGTGATATCCCGTAATTGTCTGCCAGCACCAGCAAAGACATCAGCGAAGAGATGAAGAAACTAGATTGGCAATTGCCGACGACACCAATAAAACAAGAACGCAAAAGTCGATAGGTTTGCTAATTGGCTCAGATTTTTATTGGGAATTCTTCACAGGAAAGATAAAACGAATAGGTGACAAATTAATGGCTGCGGAAACAACGCTCGGATGGGGTAGTGCAAGGACCATACTGTCAAAAACAAACTGAAAGTGACAAAAGACCAGACAGTCATGGTACTTCATGTCGAAGCTACTGATAAAGGAATACAGGACGAATTGCAGAAATTCTGGAATTTGGAGTCAATCGGCATCACAATGAAACATGGTCCACCAAGTAACGAAGATAAGGTGTTAGAAGGGTTCGAGGAGAAAATAACGATGGAAAATGGCCGCTACGCAGTAGGTCTGCCATGGAAAGAGAACGTAAACCTGGACACGAACAGAGAAATCGCATTGAAAAGGCTACGGCAATTAACAACGAGGCTGAAGAAGAGTGGTGCTCTCAGAAGGTATGACGAGGCAATCTCAGAATATTTCACCTCTGGGGTAGCGGAAGAGGTACAGGAGGGAGCAGAAAAACCAAATACCCTTTGCTACTATATGCCCCACCACGCAGTCATACGAGAGGACCGAGCAACCACGAAAGTCAGAGTCGTTTTCGACGCGTCGTCAAGCACGATGGAAAACAGATCGCTAAAACGACAATTTAGAAGCCGTTCCGAACTTTAACGAGGACATACTGTCCATGCTTATAAACTTCAGAAAAGAAAAGATTGCACTGATCGGAGACGTGGAAAAGGCATTTTTGCAGATCAGCATCCACGAGAAGACCGAGACTCTTTGCGGTTTCTGTGGTGGAAACACGACGACCAGGGAAGACTAACTGACGAAATTCAGGCGTGGAGGATGACAAGAGTGACATTCGGCACTACACCGAGCACATTTCTACTGGCAGCCACAATAAAGCACCATCTAAAAGAAATGACTCCTGAATTTCCAGAAACAACAAAGACTACAGAGGGCAATTTACGTCGACGACGTGATGCTCGGAGCGGACACAGTCGATGAAGCCATCAAACTGTACAACGAGACGAAAATGGTGTTCGACAGAGCCTCGATGAACGTGAGAAAATGGACGTCAAACGACAAGCGAGTAAATGAAGTGTTCGACGCAACCGAAAAGGACGAGGGTGCGCACAAGGAGCTTCGGTCTTGCGGCCCGAACGAAGTTGTTAGGAATGATATGGAAACACCACGAGGACGTTCTGTGCTTTCCAGTGGAGAAATGGGTGTCAGACCTAACAATGCTCCCACTGACTAAAAGAACAGTGCTGCAGGCAACTGCTAAAATATTTGATCCACTTGGACTATTGTCGCCATTCACCATACGAGCGAAAATAGGTTTCCAGAGCCTATGGAAACTGGACACAACAGGGATGATCCTTACCTGCTGAAGAA